>NDXB01010218.1:184989-208764 GCA_002631895.1 Agapornis roseicollis
CCCCCCCCCATGAAACGCGACTGACATGTGTGCTCACATAGGCAACGTTCAGATCTTGGCCAGAGATGCTGTTTGATGATTCACAACCCACCTGAGCTTGAAAACCACCGAGAAGACAAGCTTTCACACTGGGATATGTTCAGTGCATGCCCTTATGCAGGGATGGGCAGGAAGCCTTAAGGGCACAGGTACTGTTTGAAATGCTCTCTGTGGCTGGCTTTTGCCTTCCATACCATTGCAAAGCTGCATTCCTTATTAAGCAAGTATCTCAGATTTATGGGAAGAGAAATAAATCTGTATATATAGTGCATATATGTGTGTGTGTGCATATATGTGCACATGCACATTCATGTCTTCCTTAAAATCATTTACAACCCATTTTCTACAACGTATGTACATGTTGACTTCATAACAACATTACAAGAAAGGTCACTGTCCTTCGAGTGGGCAGGGCAATGGGCACTTTCAAGATCTTGACCAACTTTGGGCTTTTTGAATCAGTTTTGGCTACTCTAAAGTCATACAGAGAGGTGCCGATGTTTCAAAACCAGCAAAATGCCAGTGACAAGAGAGAAAGATGAAGAGCAATGAGGGACCTTCCCTTCATTCCTTTACCAGCTCTGGTTGGCATTTGTCCACATTACTCACTTAGGCTTCACAGGTTAAGGCTTTATACCCCATTACACCTGAAACTTAAGCAAGTACTTAAAGTTAACAGCTTGCTTGAAGCTTGCTTTGAGGAGCTGAAGCCACGGAGGTGCTGAGCGCCCTGGCTCCTCTCCAGCAGAGCACTCAAACACCAGCTTACATTTCACTGTGCTCAAGAACAACCTCGAAATTAAGCATGTGCTTAAGTGCTTTGCCAAAGAGGAGCGGGATTATTCACATACCAGAAGTTAAGCGTGTGCTTAAGGTGCTTTCCTGGATGGAGAGTGGAACAATTGGGAACTAATGATGCTGTCTTTGGGCAGGTTTGGGGGCAGTTAAAGGAGAAAGGAAAGCCACTCGCTTGTGAAGCCGGTGGCAGAGGCTCCCACCTGAAAGTAGTTTTATCTAACTCTGTCCAGACCATGAACAGTAAATACAAAGGGATGCCAAGTTCCTCTTGTACTTTGATAACTCCTGTTACCATAGCCTGTAACTGACAGCATCTCGGGGCTGGAGAGCAATGTTAGCATCCCCGTGGCACTATAGGATCTGGCCACCTCGAAGGGCCACAGAGGAGCTCTGAGTAATGGAGTAGGTGATGGTACAGTGGGAGAGCACCCTTAGCTTGACAGAGCACAGCAGCACAGCAGCTTGATCTGGAGGGGGGGGGGATAATGTAGGAGGGAGGAAGGACTTCTCATCCCTACCCAATCATTGTGCCTGGCCCCTTGGTTAGATTTCAACATGGCTGCCCCAGCTACTTGTGGTCATGGCACTGAGATCACCTTTCTTTCCCTATTAATTCCCTATTAAATGCATTAATAGCAACCAGCAGGACCATCAGGGTCAATTGCACTTCCCCCAATACAGTCCTGATCTCTCAGTCCATGCTTTGAAGTTGTTTCTCAAGGAGCCTTCAAACTAGGACTGAAGGAGGACAGAAGACCCAAACCCAGCTTTGGGTTGAGCTTGCACCACACCTCAGGACCCAGGACCATCTGTGAGCTCCCTTGGGGGGAAAACCAACACAGCATCAGAACGTTGCCTCTTGCATACTATTAGGCTTACTAGGGAAATAAAACCATATGCCTTTGCCTGTTACCAGAGGAGGCTGGACTATGCGGTTGTGACACACAAATATAATGGACTCAGGAAATAAAATGTCCTTTCTTTGGAATAAAATGGTCAATCAATGTCAAATCCAGCCCAGACACCCCAATGGTCAGAGATGGATGGAGACAAGGCTCAGTTGACCCTCCTGATTTTTAGGGGTGGCTGGACTAGTGTCTCCCCTTCTCCCTCCCTACCATCACAGCTAGCAACCACATGGTATAACACGTTTGTCACTGCCACTTACCAATGCATCTTAAATGGTACTTGGTGTTACCCCTTATTGTAGCTTTTCCATGTGGATGGAGGAAGCTGATGAGGTTGGCTCACTGTGTGGGAAAGGCTCTTGGCCTCAATGGGTTAAAATGTCCAGTGGGGGATGCTGCAAGCCCATTGTAGCATCTTCAGGGAATCCAGCTCAATGTCTGTTCCTTCACTCTAGCTCTTACCGAGTGTTGTAGCAGGTAAAACTGAGCCAAATTTCCCCAATCCTCTGTTAGTGTTGCTAAAAAAAATACCCCTAAATTAGGTCCCAGATTCCTGTGATCCTCATAGTGCTGAGCGGGGATGAATAGCTTTTGATAACAGCCCAGGATTTGGTGGTGTGGGGAGATTTATTTCCTGATCTTTTGCCCATCAAATCTTTTTCTGATCTTAATTGTCAATCACATCATATGATTTCTCCAGAGAAATGAAAATAGCAGCTATTTGTCTTGAAAATCCACCCTTTGATGTCAGAATTCCAGGAAATAAAACACCTTTGTAGTTATGGGATCCAGACCTGTCTGACTGGGATGCATTTGCATCAAGACGCGTGTGTGTGTTTGTTGACTCTGGTTTTAAGACATTCTGTGCCTTTTATGAGGATTCACACAAGGTATTCACAGCACATTCATTTGTGCAAGCACTAAAATACAGGGTCATTTGCTTCAGAAACCTGTTGTCTGAAGGGTGCCAGCTCTGGAGTGAACTTCAGGGCAGCCTGAATGAGTCCTGCCCTCTTTGTGATGCTGAAATAAGGCTCTGGACATCCCAATCTGCTCAAGTGTTGGGTTATTTCCTTTGGGTACCCCAAGCAAGTGTTCTAACAGATTGTGCATCAAAGGTGCCACTGACACATGTTGCTCCTCTGAACACAGGGCCATCATCTGCCTGGAAGGCCAAGCCTTTCCTGGCCTCTGCTGATGGGCTGGCACAATAGTGGGGCATTGACCCTGTCCCCATGGGCCCAAATACCCCTTTGGATCAAGGGCTGGCCATAAAAAATGTCTTCTCCAACCCCCTGGCAATGGCAGCATCAATTGATCCCTTTGAGCTGAGTATTGGGTGAGGAAAGCCTCCCTTTCACCCAGCTCCATCCTTTCGATTGACTCTCTTCATGTCACCAGATCAGCCAACCATCACTGCACAGCATCTCCACCTCCATCTGGAGAAGTCATTTCTAACAAAGGCCAACTTAGCATAGAAATTTCTTTGGTAAAGGTCAGGAAAGGGAGGGAAAAGCTAATGGAAAACTTGGTCACTTCAGCCTCAGTTCCATATTGGTCCTAAGGAGCTTTGTAGGCTTTGGCTGCAGACTTTGGGATTAAACATGTGTCATGACCTAGGGGAAGGATCCTTGGTGGTCTTTCTCTTAAGAACTGCTTCCCAACCACACTGAGGGCACATGTATGCATCCATAACATCCACTGCTACCTGCTGACCTTTCTCTTTCTACAGCAACCTGTGAGCTCCCTTGATCCTTTTCAAGGTGTCAATCACAGTTTCCTATTTGCTGCCTTTTCTGATTCCCAGAATTCCAACAGTAATAATTGCAAAGGAAAATGAATGGTTGAAGGAGGAATTTGCTGTAGCTCCCTTGCTCCTGTTATGGTACTCAGGCCTCTCCAAAAGCTCTCCAGGACATTCTTTAACGCCTTCATACAAAGTCCTCTGGTGTTCAGAGCCTGGTAAGTAGCTTGAGGAGGTGAGGCATGAGTTTCAAAGCTGGTCTTCCCAAGGTGGTGGCTTTAATGAAGAGGAAGCCGATTTACTGCTGAGGCAACCTTGTTCCCTCAAGTAAAGCCAAAGAGAGTCATTAGCACTTCATATATTTAGGTGAGTGCTGTTATTCTGACACCACAACCCTGTGCAGGGTACTGGGGGTTGTAGTGCAGCCTTGTGTACGGCTCCCTGTATGGGGGGGATGAGCAGATGGATGTCATCTGTTTCCAACCCCCTGCCATGGACAGGGACACCAAGGCTTTAAAAATAGATTTAGAACCAGGTGCCAAAATTCCTGGAAATATATGAATTAGGCATCTAGTAATGCAAGTCATTTCAAGGATCTAGGTGAGGCCTTTAGTGCCATGGTTTAGTGGTGGCTTTGGCAGACCTGGGGTACTGGTTGGTCTCGATGACGTTAAAGGTCTTTTCCAGCCTGGCTGGTTCTATGATTCTATGATCTGTGGGAATGGATCTGAGCACTGCAAGATGTAGGACATGCACTCAAACACCTGCAAGATCACTGCCCATTGGAGGCTGACAAGCAGCTGGTAGAGGAGGGGTTTCACACCAGGTCGTGTATTAAGCAATGAAGGAGCAATGGGGTTATTCCTACAGGAAGTGTTGTTTGCTTGCTGGCAACTGGTTTGTCTAAGACCCAGTAATCATTTCTACCACTGCCTCCCATAAATCCACGCACCTGAGGTTAATCTTTAAGCTTTCTCACAGATGAGCATTCATGAATCACAATGAACCACACTGGTTGGTGAGGAGCAAAGCACATAGCTCTACATGCTGTTTGCCTTTCTCAACCTGCGAGTTGAACACGCTGTTGAGTTGCATCTTGCGGTACCTTTTCCATCATGGTTGGATGTTTGGAGCACATCTCGAGTCCATTTGGCTTGCATACTCTGCACGTGAGTTCTGCAGGGGACGTCTGGTTTGCTGCATGTCGAGTTGCTCAGTAGTTCATAGAAATCTATGGCAAATGAATCCCAGAGCTTTGCTTCTCTTGGTCTGGAACTGGGGAGTAGATCATCAAAACTGAACCTAATCTCACACAGAGGTATCTGATTCAAACTTGCCCATGGGACTTTGGCTCCAAACTGGTCAAGAACCAATTTTGTTTCATCTGGATGCCCTTGAACTAATATTTCTCCCCAGAAGTGATCCCTTTCCTACACAGAGTCCAGAAGGAAGTTTGAATCAATATGATCATGCGTTTTGTCAGTACATCTGGCAAGTAACACACAATTTTATAGCCCTCGACTTGGGAGTCCATATTTAGCCACCAGGATTGCTTTCCAAGCTTTTGATTTGATCCTGATGACTCCTTGATGAAGCACATGGGCAAGAGAGATAGACTTGGCTTGAAGCTCTGGAAGGCCAATTGGACCGTGGGAGATACATCTCATCTCCACCACGGGACAGGGGCTCCCTGGGAAGCGTGAGAAGGCTGAACCAATATGTTAGATAACGTGGGGTTTCTCTCTCTGCAATAAGCTGCAATAAGCATTCCTGGATGGAAAGGCTGTTACGGTGGGGTTTGGGAACGGGGCTACTGCTTGGGCAGAGCTGTAGGGATTGCGATGATCCAGTGGACTATGGACTGTCATTTAATGTAAACTGCATAACCCATGTCCCTGAGAACATCGTAAATCCCATGTTAATGCTGTGAGCAGCAGTTTCCACTCCCAAATGAAGACGTTATTCCCCAGCCAAGAGCTACCTCCATCCTTCTACTGCTGGGTGTCAGCCATCAGATCTCAGGCCACAGTGAGGAGACCCAACTGAAACAACAAACTCACCCAGCAGGGCCCAGGCAAGCTCCCTGTTAACTGCATCCCAGCATGTTTAAAACGTATTGCTGATAATGGCTTCAGTGAGCAGCAGCTGGAAACAAGCACGGCCAAGGCACAGCTTGGAGCAGTGATGCTGCGTGTTCATAGCAGCACCGATATAAGATTCAGTGTGTTCAGGCAGGTTGGGACTGAAGATAACAGCTCCCATCAGAAGCAAGAAAAATGAAGCACAGAAAAAGAATGGGCGCACCTCTTTCCATGTCAGCTTTTAGGCTTGAAAACAAAGCACAGACCTTTAGAGCTGATGCATGGAAGCTTGGGAAAGGAAATGGATTCAGCACATGCTGGTTTGCGCTACCAAGGCGATTATGTTAGCAAAGCCCGCTCCTGACATCCATGAGGTCATCCATCTTCATCCTGCTGCTTGACTTCAGTACAAACTGCACCAGGAGATGGAAGCCAAGAGAGGCTGAGGAGCTGCATTAGAAAAACAGAAGGGGGGAGCAGGGAGGGAGATATGAGGTCATGTGCCCTCACTGTATGTTGGGTACTCACATCAGAGCACAGAACAGAGCCATCAACTTTATTGAACATGCGTCTAACTGGAAACAAGCCTTGTTCTTCCCATTATTGCATTGAAAAAGCAACATCTGGCCTGGAGCCATCCAGGGGCCAAACTCGTCTCTGCTTCAACCCTGCTGCTGTCAGCAGAATCACACCAGGGATGAATTTGCTTGTGAGAAACTAAGGTAAGGTGAGGGGCAAACAGTCTGGGGTCCTGCTTGAATAAACCCCTGTTTCTCTGCAGAGCAGGCCAGGTATCTGAGCAATACAGGCTGCCACACCTTTAATCTCTTTCCCGTACTGTGCACAGGGACCTCTTCTTTTGATTCTTTCCATAATTAGCAGAGGAAAACCCAAGGCTGGTGTTTCCTTTCCCTTTCCTGATGTGTTTCCTTAGCAAAGCCACATGATCAGAGCAGAGACTGTCGTTAGGCAGGCAAAGCTGGGAGAACATCTACCTGGCTTCTCACCTCTCCACTTAAAATGCAACAAAACTTAAGGGAAAGGGGAAGGAAAAATCCATCATTCATTATAAACTTTATGAATTATTAATAATATTTATTAGCAATTAAAGGCTCATTTTTAAATGAGCTTCAGCAGCCACCATTTCCTGAGCTTATTCCCAATTACTCTAAGGTGTCCATAAGCAATGTGGTAATAATCTTCCTGTGCCTAAGAAAGATGCCATCACCTACAGAGCAGCACAGTGCTGGGTACAAAGACACTACAGTGGAGGAAAGAAACCCTGGAAAACAGCACTTGCTGGTGGCTAACCACCATCCATCCCTTCCCAGTTCACCTGGAAGCACAGTGCAGCTGGGGTGGCCCCAGGTTATGCCCACTGCTGGAACATCCATCTCCTGTGAAGGGCCAGGGTTTGCCCAGGGCAATAGGGATTGCTTCCAGGGCTGCAAGACTGAGTGCTCAGCATCAGCTACTGTGCCGAGACGCTGCCTGAATGCTGACATTTTAACAGCACCGTCCCTTCCCTGCACATGATATGGCGTGAGGGAATAACAGGATGTATTAATGTCATTTTAGATAATAATATTCTCCTCAGAGCGGGCTTTCTGGCACCATATGTCTCACTGCAAGAGAACTCTATCCCTATCATTCCATCATTAACTCTGAGCTTGAAAGCAATCCATTTGGGCTATTAAAATGACTTGTGAAATGTGGGATAGTTATCAAGTAATTAGGACCACATTTCATTTCTCTCCCAGCCCGGAGCTCTGCACTGTGATCTCAGTGCACCTTCAGCTCTGCTTCACCTCCAGACCGACATGAGCACAGTGTTTCGGGTGGTGCTTGCCCTCCATCCCCCTCTCCTTCTTTCTCAGCTGGTGTTTATTGGAGCATTTATTCTGTGTGCAGAACATGAGGTGAGCTGAGATTGGAGAGGTGCCAGGGAAGGCTTCCCCATTTCCCATCCTCCGTGCAGTGGTAGCTCTCTGCCATCCCCTCTTCCCCAAGGAGACAGCTATGGTTGAAAGGACCATCCAGGCTCTTGGAAAGATCTGCCAATGTATAAAGAGCCATATGGCTGTATGAGGTGGGAATTACCACAGGGCTAGGGAAACATGCCTGAGTACCTGGCTTGGTGACACTGCTGGAGCCCAGTGTGGGGCTGGAGTCCCTATTGCACTGCATTTCAAAGCCCTCTGCTCCTCTGCTCCAGGCTGCTTTGGAAAGCACAGCTTGCTTGGACAATGGTAGGGCTGAGATCCCATTGAGGTGTACAGAGGGCTTGGATGGGAAGGAGAACACCCCCATGTTCCCTCAGGAGGAAGGGTCCTGGGCTGCAGCCACCTGCACCCATCACACATGATCTCTCCCTGTGTTTTTCCTCCTCTTTCTGCTCACAGAGCTGCTCTGCCAAGCCCAGATGACTCCAGCTCAGCAGGAGCCAGCACTTGCAGCATCTCTGTGCTGGAGACAAGCCCATGGATGCCGATGCTCGCTCTGTATGTGCAGTGGCCTCATAGACATTGGTGCAGGTCCTCACATGGCCAGGGCTCATTCCTAGGGTTTTTGCCGCTCTCTCCCCACCATAAGCTTGCACAGAACACAATGCTGAATGGTCCATGCTGCCAGGGCCAGGGCTCAGGAAGATCTCCTCCAGTTCCATTCCTCCAAGGGTTTGGCCATGTTCTAGTTCTGGTTCTCACCAAGAAAGCAGGTTACTCAATCTCTGCATGCTGTTTCTCTTCACGCAAGCAAAGGCACTACTATTTGTACCCAGTTGTGCATTGCTGTATCATGGTCCCATGCTGCCTGGGGTAGAGAGCAGGTCTTGAGACCTGACCATGCCTTCCCTTACTGCACCCTGCAACTGCACCCTTCTCATGCTGCAACTCAGCTACAGCCAACCTCATCATCTAGACTCTGCCATGGATGTTATTCCTCCATCTCACCCCTCCTCTGGCTTTTGCAGCAATGGGTCCACAGGAAATCTCCCCAAGGTGTCTGTGACTCCACCTTTCCCTCATCCCCACGGAAATCCAGCTTGGAGACTCTCACCCCACCTCTTTCCTGTCTTTACCTCCAAAATGCTCTCTTAGGCCCTCATGAGGCTTATTTCTTGGCAGAGGGGAGCCCTGCTGTGTGTGCTCCTCACCACCCTTTCCTTGCTGCCTCCTGGCCCTTGAGGCATCAACTCATTACTGAGAGCAGCAGGGCTGAGGACACCAAGTCCCAGAAGCACCTGGCTGAAGCCAGGAAAGGATCAGCTGGGAATGAGTCATGTTAGCAGCCCAAACCCAGGAAACACAGCCAGATCCCTCTGCACAGGACTGAAATAGATTATAACTGACAGATTACAGGCTCTGGCCAAGGCCTAGTGAATTAGTGTGGCTTGCAGGGGGATGCAAGGATAAGGGCTATTATTAGCACTGCTCTTTTATTATTTGGGTAGCACTCTTACTGTCTCAAGTGCTCTCTGAACTGTCAGCAAGAAGGTTCCTGCCCTTAGCACACAGGATCATTGGGATCCAAGGGTGTGACTGGAGATGAGCTATGAGCTGTGGGATGGATGCGCTAACACCCATTTGGCATGAAGGGGGGAACTGGACCATCGGCTCATCCTGACTGGAGGCAGCCCAAGGCCGGGAATTGCCACGCCATGTCTCCCACCAAGGAGCAGCTGCTACCGAGTGAAGTGGGAGTGAGAGTAATGGCCACGAGGATGAGCAGGGACTGGAGCAGCTCCTGTGTGGAGCCAGGCTGAGAACATTGGGGCTGTTCAGCCTGGAGAAGAGAAGCTGCGTGGAGACCTCAGAGCAGATTCCAGTGTCTGAAGGGAGCTGCAAGGATGCAGAGAGGAGCTCTTCATCAGGGACTGCAGGGACAGGACAAGGGGTGATGGGTTCAGACTGAAACAGGGGAAGGTCAGGTTGGAGATAAGGCAGAAGCTCTTCCCTGTGAGGGTGCTGAGGCGCTGGCACAGGGTGCCCAGAGGAGCTGTGGCTGCCCCATCCCTGGCAGTGTTCAAGGCCAGGTTGGCCACAGGGGCTTGGAGCACCCTGCTCCAGTGGAAGGGGTCCCTGCCCGTGGCAGGGGTTGGAACTGGATGAGCTTTAAGGTCCCTTCAACCCAAACCAGTCTGAAAATGGTGGAGTGAAACATCTCACACATGGGAAACATCTGGAGCACTGTGCCAGGTACCTGCATCTGAAGCCTCCCTGAAAGGCAGGCAAAGCTATCCCAGCAAAGATATCCCAGGCTTGGCATCAGCTCCAAGCTGGAGAGGAGATGAGTAGCTGGGGAGGTAGGAGCCAGTTTGCCTTGCCAACTTCTGCTGTGTACCTCCAGGCCTGGAGAACCCTGTGCTGCCATCTAAAGCCCTGCTCAGAAAGCCCTGTTCTGCCGAAATCTCAGCTTCCCACTGCTGGAAAAGAAGGTGTGGAAAATGTGACCCCAGCACAACCCAAAAGCTCACAACACAGAAACTTGCTTTGAGGAATCTCACTGCACATCACCCTAATCTGGAGGAGGAGAAGGACACATAACTGGCATTTACCTCCTTGGATGACCCTGGCATCTCCCGGCTCCTCAGGGCTGGTGGTGACATGTCTAGACACTCTGGGAAGCATTCAATCAGGAGAAGGGAAAATGGGTCCTGCTGTTAGGAACAATGCAAGAGGAACAAAGCGGTCCATTTTTATTCTGTGCAGCTGTCTTTGAAAAGGACTCTTAGGTCACTGGGAGTTTGAGTTACAGCAGAAAACAACCCAAAAAAGCAAGCAAAAATTGGAAATGGAACTGTGTATATTTTTTGGAAATGGCTTTTTTTGTTTGTTTTAATAGGTCTCCCTTTCAACTCTTTCCCAGCTGATTTTTTGTTGTTCATTTGGAGCTCTATGGTTATTAATGGCTCTAGCAGTAATGTGCTTGGAAAAAGCTCATTTGAGAGCCATGGTTTATGGCTTATAAAATATCTGAAAGACACTTTTCTTCAGCCAACAGTTGCCCTGTTTCCCCAAGCAGATGTTATTCCATGCCATGGCAAAACTTGGCTTTGAAGGTAAGTGGGAGAAGCCTGTTGCAATGCAGTCATCACTTCTACAGGAGAGCTCTTTTCATGTCCATGGACCAGATGGTGTTTGGGTAGAGAAGGTAATCAAGGGACCACACTGGTCCTGGAGGGCTCACTTCCACTTGCTGGCACATTGAGGGTTTTCTGGTGTCACTAAAAGCCCCAGACTGGTCTTTAAGTGGAGTCAGCTGCTGTGGATAGACATAGACATGGGTTGTTGTGGTGCTAGAGGGCTTCTGCTGACCAACTTACAACAGAGCCATGGGGTTCCCAGCAAGGGGGAGGGCAGGCATGTCAACCAAACTGTCTTCAAGACATGCCAACATCATTGCTTGGGGGATGTGGAGGTGGTTCCACACCATGTAACTCTTCAACAAGAAAAGCCACAGCCAATGCAGTCAAGCCACTGGGGAAGTGATGTAGGTTTTGAACACTCAAACCAGGCAACCCTCTGATTCCATGCATTACATTCCAGCCTGGACTGCCCAGGTCACAGGCATGCAAACCATGCTCCATTACTCAGTTTAGGTGTGCCCTGTTGCCTCCAAACTGAGAATTCAACCTGACCAGTGTTACCCAATGGCATCTGCTTCATTTTCACCAAAGGAAGATCAAAGCAGCTCAGTTCCCATCTATGCTGAGATAGAAAGACAGTGCAGAAGAAATTCCTAGCAGTAGTCCCTAGGCAGATTCCCATCATTAAAGCTGTCAAGAGGAGATGCCTAAGGAACTTAATGAACAGAAAAGATAAAGGCAGCTATTTTCTGGCAAACCTTGCAGATCTTACCTTGGATCCAAAGACTGGGATGTTGTGGATGTGCCTCTAATATCAACTGACTGCATCCTACCTGCTGGAGCAGAAATGAGTCTCCTGCCAGCCTCATGCCTATGGAAGAGGGGATGTGGAATTCCCAATCTCAGCAGCTGTGACCAGATTACAGCCTTCTCACACCTCACAAGTGACCTCCTGGCTTTTTATGGTATAGCAATGATTGCTTGCACATGCCCAAGTATCTGCTGTTGGGAGCCAACAGAGCTGCAGAGCATTCCAGGAACAGCTTTCAAGGTCCTGCCTTAGTGAATGGAACGAGGAGTTTCCCTGTTTGATCTCCAACCTGTAGTCTGCCATTTGAAATCTATCATTGCCCATTTCCACAACAGAACAAGACATCAAAATGCAGTTTAATGTAAAACAGTGAAAGCAGAGCTTTCATTTTCAGGAAAAAGCAGGAATTTCAGCTGCAATAAAGACTATTTCTGCTTTAAATGCTGTACAAAACATGATGGATGAGCAGAAACAGCAATAACATAGGCTATTTGGAATGTTCCTCTCTTCCATAAATCTATTCAGCACCCATCAGCTGAGCACAGTGTCTCTTGGAAGCAGACTGGAGAGGTTTGGGAGTTCTTCCCAGGGAGAGGATGGGGATGGGGCACCAGCTCCACACTAGGCACTAGATCCAGAGCACTTAAAGCCAAGGAGACCAGGAATATGCAGACCTAAGAGCAGGAAGGGCTCATCTTCACGTGGTTTCCTATAACAACTCTGTAACCAGTATTTCCCTTCTATCCCCATTTTCTCGTGACCCTGGTAAGTTCAGCGCTCCACTAAAAATAACCCCTGCCTTTTATTGCTGGGAAAGGATCCCAGCCTTCACAGGAACAGGGTTTCCAACCCTCTCCGAGGCAGATGCTGGAATACCCCAAAAGCTCAGAAACTGGCAGGCTACTTCTTGCTGAAGAAGAAAGCAAAATCTCCTGTGAGTCTGTAGCACTTGCAGATCCAAAGGTCCTCCTGCTCTCCAAATAAACTGTGCTTTCTGGAGGCTTGGCGTTGGCTCTGCTATGGTGTGAACTTCAGGAGTGGGAATTGATGAGGTCTTTTGCAGATATAGAGTCATAGAATCACAGAATGGTTTGGGTTGGAGAGGACCTTAAGATCATCCAGTTCCAACCGCGCTGCCATGGGCAGGGACACCTCACACTAAACCATGGCACCCAAGGCTCTGTCCAACCTGGCCTTGAACACTGCCAGGGATGGAGCATTCACAACCTCCCTGGGCAACCCATTCCAGTGCCTCAGCACCCTCACAGGAAAGGATTTCTTCCTTATATCTAATCTATCCCAAAAGAAGTGGGCAAAGATCCCAGTCCTGCTCTGCGGGCTCTGGTATGGAACAGGGCTCTCCAGTCACCTCCTAGGGACCAAGCAGCTCACCTCTTTGCTAGCTCTGCGTGCATTTAATGTGCCTGCACTCAGCCCTTAGGTTTATCTGTGTGGCTTTACAAGCAGGGATGGGGTTTTAAGAGCACACTGCAATTGACAGTGATTGTGTTACACCAGTTAACACTGCTGTCAATTGCTCTGCCTGTTTACAGTGACAAGAAGAAAGTAACAGATCCATAAGTTGGGAGAGAAACCAAGCACAAAGTTACCTAATGCAAGAGAGGGGAAAAGAGAGGCTTGTTCTTTAGAACACAGTTATCCTGCGTGTGTTAAAGCAGTGGGACAGAGTCGTGGCTGCTTCCAAAGCAGCACCTCAGGAGCTGCAGACATCATTAGGAGAGGGCATTGATCACTATTTCTGCCCAGGGAAGGAGCTGAAGCTGTCCATGCCTTGCAGCCACCTTGTGCTATTCCTCATGGGGGCTCTGTACAGCAAACTCTCAGTCATACCTATGAGATAGGCTCAGCCCTTTTCCAGAATGGAAGCTCTCATCCATCCAGGTCTCCCCTTCCTGTGTGGTTTTAGAAGGAAAGAAAGAAGCCAACCCAATTCAGGAAAGGAGGAAAATTCCCACTATTTCCCAACTACTGAGAAGGGCTGGTGAGTGGAGAGCATGAGATGAAACAGGCTGTGGGGCTGCAGGTCTTAAAGTGTTTCCTTGGATTTATGTTTCTGAGACAAGTAAGGCTGGAATCCGACTGCATTTTGGGAATAGCCATAGAATCCCAGACTGGTTTGTGTTGGAAAGGACCTTAAAGCTCATCCAGCTCCAAGCCAGGACTCCTTCCACTAGAGCAGGTTGCTCCAAGCCCCATCCAACCTGGCCTTGAACACTCCCAGGGATGGAGCATCTGCCCTCAGCCTCCTGCTAAACATTATGGGGAGAAAGAGCCCAGAAGGCTTCTGATTAGAAGCAGAAAGGATCAGTCCAATGCCATGAGAGAAGCATGGGGCAAAACCAAGGGCAAAGCTGAGCCTTTCAGGATCTCAGCCCAGATATTTAAGTGCAAACCCATCCTTCCACTCCTCAGCCCAGCTTCTCGACCTGTCAAGTGCATTAATTCTTTCTTCCTTTCTCTTGATGCTCAGAAAGAGAAGAGCTGCAATCCTTGAGCAGACACCGTGGAGAGGTTAATAGGGAGAATCTATTTTTAGATCTCAAGGTATTGGATCACCCTTTGTTATGGCAACGAAACTTGTTATTCCTTATTTCCTCTGGTCTTTTTTACGCATAGCAGTCATCGAGGCTTCAGTCCAGCTCACAGTAAACAGTCAAAACCCTCAGCATTTCAGACTTCACTTGTTGTGTGCCTGGTAAGAACATTAGAGAAGGGATGAAAGAAAGCCTTGTCACACACAGAGTCACAGAGGAAGGAAGGAGACTCTAACCTGGGGAGGAACCTTGTGCCTCTAGAGAAATGGTACCTGAGGCTTGGTGATGGGGAAGCTGCAGCAGATGCCACGTGGAGGTCCCTTCCAGCCTGCAGTATCTTGTGGGTCTACACCATCAAAACCCCATAGCAAACCTAGCCCAGAGTGCGGGCAGATCGGGGGCTCCACAACGGTGAAATGCTGCCTGGTTTGGGTCCAAAGCACTAAATCTTTCCTCACAGGGGTTACTGTGCGCTTGGATGAGGTTTACAGAAAGATCTGCCAAGGTTCAGCAATGAGGTTCAGAGCAAATGCTGAAACCAGGTGTGCTGTGCCTTCTGGGGGGCTTATTGCCAAGTCCATGTGCATCTACAGGACACGTTCCCTGCTGTGGGAGAGCAGTGCCTGCTCTGAGATGGGGCATCAGGCAGACCTGGAGCATCCAGCAAACTGGCACAGGGGGCCCAAAGAAGTGGTAAATGCCCCATCCCTGGCAGTGCTCAAGGCCAGGTTGGACACAGGGGCTTGGAGCACCCTGCTCCAGTGGAAGGGGTCCCTGCTCAAAGCAGGGGTTGGAGCTGGAGGAGCTTTAAGGTTCCTTCCAGCCCAAACCAGGCTGGGACTCTCTGATTCTGTGGTTCAGGGGAGCTTCCTGTCTCTAGTTACCTCTTTGACACATGCTGGCAATACAAAAGCTTTGTAAAACACACACTGAAGGCATTTCAGAGATCCCTGGCGAGAGAAACCCTGCTTTCCAGTGTGTAATTGTAACATGCCTTGCTGAAAATGCGTAAGTGACCAGGGATCCTGGACAAAGCAGGGTGACATTCCCCAATCTGCCCTATTCACCCACTATAAAGCCTCATGACTCCCTCTTTTGTTAGAACATAGCATATTCTGCTTTAGCCAACACCATGTGTAGCTGGGCTGCAGAACCAAGGAGGCAGCACTTTGACAATAGGCTGGGTTTCAGCATTTTTAGGACACTTCCCTTTCAAAATACACCAGTTCTTTAGAAAGAGATGTGAACAGAAGGAAGTCAACCCGGCCGAGTTGATCTGTGCTTTAAATACTAGGGAGGAAACCAGACCCATTTTAAAGAAAGCAACTAAAGAAATGTGGAGGGAGCTGGCCAACAAGCAGCAAAAAGACTGAGCTGTTCAAAGTAGTGATCACTGAGCTCTTCAGAACCGAAACATCAGCAACTATGGCCTCATTCCAGCTTTTCTTTGTCTTCTCTATCTCAGCCACGTTGCCATGCCCAGGCGTTAACTGGAGAGAAAGAGGACGCTGAGGTTCTGTTTGATGCTTCAGGGTTTGCCCCATGCCTCGAAACAAAGCAAAAAGTTGGAATTCCAAACAATACTCCAGGAATATTGTCCAGGAAAACGAATTATTAATATAATATAATATAACATAATGTAATATAATATAACATAATATAATAGAAATAACATAATACAACATAATAGACTATAATATATATTATCTAAATTAATATATACTTCTTATATATTTTTATATAAATATATAAAATATGTATAAATATATATTATATATTGCAACAATATAAAATAAATAATATACATTATATAACATAATATAGTATATAGTATTATCTAAAATAATATATAATATTATACAATATATAATATTACAGAGAAATGTCAGCAGTGGAGTGATGTGTAGGTAGATTCAAATGCTGAAGATCAGAACAGGAGCTGAAATGGCTGCAAAATGTTGACTTTCAAGCCATTACATTATTAAACTGGATTTAGAATCACAGAATAGCCAGGGTTGGACAGAACATTAAGATCATCCAGTTCCAACCCCTCTGCATGCTTTGTCTCATGAAGAGAGCACAAGATCTCTACCTTGCTGGAGGCTGGCAGCAGAGAGAGGCACAGGAGAAGTATCTCAATATAGTTTCTCTCTTTATTATACTCCTCCACAAAGCCCCATAACTAACTTGAGAGGATGGGGCTAGCTGGCCATTTTATATCATACAGTTGCTGGATGCTCTTCTTTGGACCATGAAACTGGTCCCCTAGGTTTACACTATTCCCATGGACTCAGCCAGCTCAAAAAGATGCTCCTTGCCTCCTGGGCTTTGAGGTCCTCCTAAAAGCACAGCCATACTAAATCAAGAGAGCTGCACTTTCCCTGAGGGAAGCTGAAGCGTATTCTGACCTGATTTGAAACCAATCCAATCAAAAGAATGAAACATTCCCCAATCAGGTCAAACTGACCAAAATGAAGTGTTTCATTTCAGGTTCGTCTCCCCCCACCCTTCCACATAGAAAATAACCCAATAAAGATACTAAAAAAGAACAACCCGGCAGGTTTTCAGCACAATCACATTTCTTCCCCATGGGAAACAGCAAATCTGTAGAAGTGGCAAGTTTCTTTGGAACAATCTTTCTTATCAGCACTTCACTATGCACAACCCATTGCTCTGATCTGGGAATTAGGGAATGATGGCTTAGGTGCCTCTTGCATCTGTCCCTAACTCAACCTTCCTGCTCAGAGGACGTTTGCTGAGATGCTCTGCAGACAACAATATAATGTCCATCTGCGGGCACCATGAACCTGAGGCCATGCCATAGCTAAAACAGGATTCCACTGAACACTGACCCCCATCCCATCTCTTGTATTTGTATTTCTGTACATGTATACATACAAATGTGTATGTGAGCATGTAAAATCATTCTGGGGAGTGCTGCTGCCTAGCAGATGAAGCAGAACTCACCCAGCATCAAGGCACTTCCTCTGCTACATGTGTCCATACCTGAGTGCTGAAAAGCAGCCACCTGCACTGAGCTGGGTATGACAGCAACACCCAAGGTGCTTTCTTCTTTCCTGGCTGCACAGCTCTGCTTGCAGCACCACATTAATATCTTTCCCATACCTGCTCATAGTTATTATCTCCATGTTTTTTGCAGCAAGCTGAAACATTGAGGAACGATGAAGTAGGTTTTCAGAGGATTTTTGCGATGTGAATGGCTAAATGCTTTCCCCAACAGCGCCAAAGGATGCTCTAGGGAAACACCACAGTGAGAGAGGGCATCCATCAGCACTCAGCCACCAAAGCACCTTTGCTCCTCCAAAAAGCTGGCTTTCAGCAAGCTGCTTGTAAGGACTTCCCATGTTATACCAGCTAGCCAAGGAGCTGTGCAATTAGATGTCAAATGCATTTGGTGAGCGAAGTGTGTAAACGGGATGTAATGCAATACTATGCGTTTATTTCTGAACCTGAATCCAAGCAAATCCACCTATGGCCACTTTGCAAGATGAATAAAGCCTACCAGCTTAAGACGTCTTGCCGTATTTCTTTTCTCTCCTCCTTCTCTTAAAGAACTGGGATGCAATGTTTTTAATAAAACGCTCTTTTTTATATACATATATATATCAAAGTGCAAATAAATCTTTACTATAATCAGAAGAATGCAGAGAATTGTAAAAGTTTAGACGGGGTCACTTCTGACTGGCCCCTACTCCATAAAGTACAGTTTGATGTCCTGTAGTTTATAGCTGTACAAAGCCCAGGTCTTCTGCATTCAGATTGGCTGTTAATGTTGTAATGATGTTTAACTGCTGACAAATGAATTACAGGTGGGGAGCGCATTGCCCCTTTAAGACAAGGACTGCTTAAGTAAAAAAACCTGCCAGTTTTATTTGGTTGCTTTTTTCCCCTGTTTCTCTCTAATTCCCCCAAGCAAACAGATTAAGGAACATCATAGCCTGTCAAGTAATGTATGTTTGTTGAAACACCACATCTCTTTGATGCGCCTGTCATGTGCTGGAGAGGAGAGAGCGGGGTTTTCTTTCACTTGCAGAGTAGCTTCTTTTTCTTTTTTGCCACTAATTATGGAATTTCTCATTAAAATAACAAGAAGCACGTCTGGCTGGGATTCCAGCACATGGTTTCACTTTTGGAAACCAATGGGAACCGTATGTTTGCTTCCCTCTTCCATGTCCCATGCAGCAACAGCAGCGCAAAGGCAGGCAGAAGCATCCATGCCCTGCTCCACCAGCCCTGAAGCCAGGACAGGGAGAAGCCACTCTCCCAAAGGCAGACTCAGTTCACCAATCATGCTTTAGCTTTTACAATTCATGCTATTCCCCAGGGTTTGGACCTGATTTCCACTCATTTCTCCTCACAGGCTTTTCTCCTCTGTTCTTTCTCTCCCTCCTTGCTCCATTGCATTCTTTCTCATGGCAAAACTAAGTCCTGCAGACCTGCGGTGGTTATTTATAAACCCTCCCGAATGCCAAAGCGCCACGAACAATCATTTCCCTCCAGTTTAC
Organism: Agapornis roseicollis; assembly: GCA_002631895.1. Taxonomy (NCBI): domain Eukaryota; kingdom Metazoa; phylum Chordata; class Aves; order Psittaciformes; family Psittacidae; genus Agapornis; species Agapornis roseicollis. The sequence goes on from NDXB01010218.1 coordinate 203,538, forward strand.
AGGAACATTCAAAGTGCTCTGAAACATATTTTCGACATAACTCATCACTTTGAAGATGCTTCCAAGCTTTTGTTCATGTTTATTGACAGGAAGTTGTTTTTCATGGCTCAAATCAAGAGAGGGATGATGGAGGAGGGTTGTTGCCAAGCACTTGAAGCTGTACCCTGCACAACCCAACCTTGCATTCCTGGTGTGTGTGTCTGCTTCTCTCCAGCCACCCACCACCCAACTCCACTCTTCAAGGGGGAAAAAAACATCATCAGAGCTTTAAAAGGGGTGAATTAGAGCAAGGATGCATGTGAGCAGGTGAGATGGGAGCAGAAACCTCTGTTATCCATCATGGCTATGGAAGAAGAGGATGGTTTGGGAATATCTGGCTCTGGAGAGCAAGGATGAGGCACAAGTCCCCCATTACATCTCCTGGACAGCACAGTGGGAGCATCCCCTTTCACAACTCGGAGGCTATGGGGAAATCATGAATCATGAAAAGGAGGGAGAGGGAAAGGAGGGAGCTGGCTGAATCACCCTGATGTGGCAGGGCAGGGAGCTCTATCCCTATGGGCTCAGAGAGAAGCTTGTTGACTATACCTCATGGAGATGGGCAAGAGGTCTGCAGGGCAGCTGGTTAAGGACGGGGCTTCCTGGTGCTGCTGAATGTGGGGAAGGAATTGGGCAGATGGTGATGGGAGAGGGGCAATACAGATGCCTACCTGCTCACTGCTGTATGCCACAAGAGGAGGTCAAGCATTCCTGGTTCTCACCCCATGTCCCAAGTGATGCCTTCAGGGCATATCTGCTCTGCTGGCTTCAACCATCCTGAGCTTCAGTGCAGAACAACATTCTTTCTTGAAGGGCATAGCGATACTCATCTGCTCCATGGGCTGGTTCTGAGGAAGGGAGCCAGCAGAGGAGTAGGACAAGTGCACAGGGAAGACGCAACAGAGCTCAAAATGGGGATTGCAGCCAGGCAAAGAGGACTGGCATCACATGAAACCACCATACAAACTGCAACAGAGGCATTGGTGTTGACCTCACGGACACATTCTGAACCGCTCAGCAGCCCTGGCACAAATCACTGTGTAACAGGGAAAAAGAGAGATTTTAAATAAAGTTCTATCAACCTTTTTATATTGGCAATGGGACTGGTTATTATATACTGTGTGCCTGAGGTTCTTCCATTGAAAGGAGCATAATGCAACACTGGGGGCAATTCTTGATTCCACTTACTCCCAATAATTATTACTTCTTGGCTTGTTGCTACACTATATAGTGTAATGTTATTGCTTGGAATGGTATGTTAACTTCCCTTTTACTGATACCATGTGTTCCCCTTCTTTTAGCCCAGTCAAGAACTGTTTTTCTAAGGATGGTCAAGGGAATATGATTCTAATATAACTGTAGATGATATAAAAAGTTTTATAGACAGTAATCCACATTTGAACTGGGAGCCCGCAATCCAGTCACAACGGCCTTAATCAGACATTTGGATTACACGTTTTGAAGGCTCAGGTTGGCCAGAGAAGTAGAACAAGCACTCACTTGCTTACGGGCAATAGCCAGTTTGAAAGTCAAGATACTAGACCTGCACTTAGAGAGAAAGAGAACAAAAACCTCTGAAAGCTGGGCTTACAATATGCAATTTCAGGCATCATTTGGCTCCAGAAGCATGATTTAAAGCAGCCTGAAAAACACACAGGGGCACATTGCTTACTGTATTTTTCCCCATGAATGGACCCATAAAACTGTGCCTGTTAATGTGACAGTGACTGTCATTGCTGGCAGAACCCAGGTCCTCCAAAACTCAGAACAGGAGCTGCAAAAGGACCTACAGACCATGGTGTGCTGACATTTACAAAGGAGCTGTCTGGTCCCTGCTTGCAGAAGTTGGCTTTCCTTTGATGGTATGCGGAGATGTGCAAGGTAAGGAGTGGGCAATGACCCCCTGCTTGCTCAGTCAGACAGGAGAGCTCAAACTAGCTCTATACAGCCCTGTGGTGCTCCCAGACAACTGCATGGTGCAACCCTATGAGCACTTGGGAGGAGGAGATGCAGGGACAGCACTAGGAGCGATGCCTGGGGTGGGAGAGCAGAGTGGAGCTGAGCTGCTGAAGCTTTCCCCAGGACCAGAGCACAGAGATTTGCTCCACTGCTTTCTCAGCTTCCCATTTGCAGTGCTGTTGCTCTCTCAGCTCTGCATCTGGAGTCTACAGTTAATCCACCTTCAGAAGCTGCTGGTTCAGCTCCTGCGAGTGACTGCAGCAGACAGGGACTCTGCACATCTATCTATCTGCTGTGTTCCCCGTGTTTACTAACAGCGTGCTTTCCTATTCAGTCATCAAGGTGGTTCTTGCTGTATTTTATAGCAGAACAAGTCCAGTGTGCAAAAGGAGGGGCCTTTGAAGGCAGACAGCAACAGCAGGCAGCATTTTCCAGCCTCACCAAACTTTTATGAGCACTTCCATAATGGCATTTCCAACACTTGGGCCACGACTGCAGTGACAGTTGACGCCTCATACATCATAATCTGCTTTCTATTCCAAAACCAATGATGCTGGTTTATTTATTGCAGGCAATTACCTTCACATGGGACAAATGTGCCTGGAAATTCCAACACTTTGGTCTCAGCAGCAGGCAGGCTTGCACTGTCTGACACCATGTTCATCACTGCACTCATCGCTGGTCACTACATTGCCCTCCAGTGCTATATGTCCACAACTGGCCTGATTGCAGGAGCTTCAGGGCTTGCCTTAGGGCTTATGGTGTGTCTCTTTGGGGGTTACAGAGCAAAGCTTTGTTCCTAACAGAAGACACCTGTGATTGTGCTGCAAGCTGGTGGCATGCTCCCCCGAGGCGGTGACTGCTCATGCAGATGGACACCTGGTTTTCTTTCTCTGGACATTCCCTTTATTTCACTTTCAAAAATCTCATCAAAGCTGATTTCTGGGGCACCCTGTGCTTGTCTGTGAGTTCTCACCATTCACTAGCTTGTGCTTAACAGGGGCTGGGGTGCCGGCTGGGGTAAGCTAAGGTGATGGCTGGAAGGCAAAGACCTCTTCAACAAGGGCAGGGTGAATGAGGAATGTGGTAGAGCAGGAGGTACACAGTGGTTCATGAGGTGGGAGGTGAGGCAGATGGGCTTATGGTCAGCTCCTTACTCAAGTACCCTTGGGACAGAGAGAAGTGGGTGATATCAAACCTACTGGCAATGAAAATACCTCTACCCACTGACTTACCTGGTGCTCCTCGCTTTAAAAAGGGAAGGCAAAGCTTTCTAGCTGGAAGGCTAAGAAGTAAGCAAGCTGTGGTGAGCAGACTTTGGATGGAACATTAGCTTAGGTGAAGTCATTTGTTCGTGAGCTTCAGCCAAGCCACCAACTCTGCAAAGCACATCTGGGCTCAAAGCAGGACAAGCACCTGCTCTGAAGGTCTTCCAAAGCCAGAACTGTTCAATACTGAGTGCAACTGTCCAGATTCAACCTAAACATCCTCCTCTTCCTACTGATGCTTGAATAATAGTGTCTCTGTTATAAAACACAGGGAAGTACACATCTGGACTCGAATCCAAATGAGGAAGGTTGCTTTTATGCAACCTTGTCTGGCCTTTTGAATGTGCCCCTTCCCTCATCTCCTCTGAAGCTTTATTTGCCAAGCTGAGTAGACCCACACCTTTGAAAGTCTGGCAAAACCCCATGTTTTGCAGCCTGGCCAGATCAACCCATTTCTGCACTGTTGTAGCCTTAAAAAGAAATCATCAGGGAAAGAGGTTTCCCTTTTCCTTTTGCAGAAACAAAGCTCCCTGCTTCACTGAATCTCCGTCACATCACAACGCTGGAAATGAAATCCATCAGCATCTGGAGATGGCCTATCCTGGTTTAGGATCCGTTACCAGCATGAGCTAAAAATGAGCCACTTGGACCACAGACAAAGGCAGGCTCTGCTGCATCCCTGCTCAGCTCCCTGTCATTTGACATCTTGTGATGGGGGAAGAGCACTGCTGCTATTTAATGCCCAAGGATCTCACTGCTGAGATTTAATGTCAAAGGATCTCAACTTGGGCTATTGGGAGCCTCATTTAACTCCTTTGAGATGCAATTTGCTTCACAATGCTTCCCAGCATCAGTGCTTGGTTTGGGTTTCAGACTGTTGTTCTTTGCACTGTCCACTCCTCACCTCTGTAACTCTCTTTCTCCCACCTGCAAAACAGAGGTAATGCTTCAAAAGCCCTTTGCAATTGACAGAGCTCTTTGAAAGAGAAGCATTATTATTCCATAGGAATGGCTCAAAAGCTGTTGGTCCATAACTTTATAAGCATCACAAGAGATTTCAGCTGGCAAAGTGTGAAGAATAGTCTATCTGCAAGGTTAACAGCTCCTGGTTTCCCTCTCTCTTGTGGTACACAACATAAAAAGCTCACTTTCAATGGGATCAGTTTGCAAATGAATCACCGTTTCTTAATGAGGAGAAAGGAGAATTGATCTATAAGCATGTCCACAGTCAGTCCCTGCAGGGAGAGCTTAATAGTGACTGCTGAGAGCCAGGATGCCTGCTGCACACAGCGGCCACAGGAATCAGGATGAAGACAAAATGACACTGTGCTGCAGAGCTGCGTGTTTAAAGCACAACCTGGATCTTTCTGTTATGGTTGTTGTTAGGTACAGTTACAGGGTAGGGGATGTGTGTGGGGGGGGAGCATCCTCCTGTTGATCTGGTAAATACATCATCTAAATACAATCTGCTCCAGCAACCAGGCGAGCCCAGGGAAATGAAGGAAACCACATTAAAAACATGATGAAAGTTGCCTCAAGGCTCCTTATGTCACACTTGGGCTTTAGGCAGTTGGGGGCTTTGCCTTTTTCTTCCTTTAACAAGCCAAACCCACAAGCTTTGGTGTTAAAGGCTGAGAAGACCCCTCAGCTTCTTTCCCCAAACACATGCACATTGCTCATGTACACATAGGCTTGTGTGAAATGGATGCCCACTGCCTCCTGCCCAAGCTGGTATATTAAAAGCTCATAGGGAGAAGGCTTTGAGCTCCTGGCTTCCATTGTCACGGTCAGCTGAACACAATTCCTATTGACACCTTGATATGACTCCTCTGAGGGGTTCAAGCAGCACAGAGAAGGAAGGGACACCACCAGGTGAGGACCCTGTGCACCATATGGGTATGACCCACAGCTCATGCCACTGGAGAGGGCAAAGAAAGAGCCCCCCCCCCACCTACCACCCC
>NDXB01010218.1:209015-222026 GCA_002631895.1 Agapornis roseicollis
TCCCCCCCCCCCAGCTCTGTTCCCCTTCCAAATTGATTTGTGGTGCTATTGTTCTGTACTCTGACCTAACACACCAAATGCTTTAAGCTTGCTTCCTCCCTGCTCCTTCCATCGTGCAGGTGTAACTGCTGTAAAAGTGAGGGAGAGGAGGGAGAAGGAGGAAGGAAACAGAGGAGAAAACAAGGGGAAGAAGTGGAGACTGCAGATGCACACATCTGCTTTCTGAGTAATCCTATGGCACACCCGTATGGGTGCCTTTTTATTGCGAACATTCCTTATAAGTTAGAAACCTTTCTTTACCACCCCCCTCTTCCCCTTTCCTCCAAACTTCAGATGTCCCAGAGGAATGCTTAAACTATTATGCAATCCCAGAGGAGTTTGCTGCTTCCCTTTTTAATTCGTTCCATACTGGTTGCTGGGTTTTAAAGCAGTGCCCAGCTTACTCTTTCCTAAAGGCAACCCAGGGCTCCTTGTTCTGGCTCTGGCACTGAGTTCACTAGAACTTTGTTCCCAAATCCCTGTGGGTTTATAGCGTGGTTGTAATTATTTGCTTCATGCTGAAATTTGCAATTACCTGCTCTGATTTTTCTTTTTGGTTTTTTTTTTTTTTTTAAATAGAAATGATAAAAATGATGATTTAAGCCACTCCAAAAAGAGATTCTTGGCTATTTTCACTTGGCCAGCATTCATAGGTGAGCTGTGGTCCTGTAAGGCGAACAAAATGCCTGGTATTATCTAGCGCTAAGCACAGACTGATGTCTTTGCAGACAGAAATCAATGTGTAGTAAAAAGGACAAGGCTGGAACCAGGTTTTGATGTTCATGTTCCAGTGAGAGTGGGCAATCGGGGTTGCAAAAGCACTATATGGGACTTCTCTTTTCAGCCTTCTTTGCCCTCCAAGCGCTACTCCAAGGTGGGGAAGCAATGGCAGATGGCAAGAAATTGGCCCAGGGCTGTCTAGAGGGTGCGTAGCAGGGAAAAGGACTTAAATTCCCCAAATCAGGACTGCAGCTGCTGCCTTCGTGATATGGGTTGTTTCCCCCATCATAAACATAGCACAGAGTGACTGTGCCTCGCTCTGGTCCCCCTGTAACAGCTTTGTCTGAAGGGAAACCACCTCACTGGGTTTATAAGTGTCCCTTAGAAATAGCTGATTCCAAACTAAGGGCAGAAGAGCCTCAGACCCAGAGCAGCCATGAGATGACTGCACCAGGAAATGAAATGTATAGAACACAAAAGTGTTTAGGCAGTCATTTAACATGGCACAGAGGAAGAAGAAAGACATTCAAAGAATCAGGAAAGGCAGCACCGTTCCCTGTTAATGAAGAGAGAGGGTAAGCAAATACTGCCCACACATGGCATTAATAGCACACTCTTAAGCCCAGTGATGCTTCTTGGTGCAGGAGATTTGTTGTTCATTGAGAAATTCATTAAATTACCTTTAATTCATGACCTCCAGAAAGAGTTGAAAAGGGAGGGAACTGAGTCTTGGAACCTGATGATCCCCTCTGTGGGGAGGAGCAGTTACTGCTTCTCCATTGCCCAAAGCGTAGCCAGGGGGCCATTAACTCCTGTTTCTGTCATGAAGGCTCAGGGAGGAAGAGCTCAATGGTACCTTGAGCTAGGGGAAATATTCCCCTTGCCACTCAAGGGCATGTGGCCCTGGGTGTGCTTCCATGTCTCATTGCTCATCTTCATCCCAAGGCTTTGATTTAAACACACTTCAATCAGATCAGATCCATTAGTTTAGCTTGGGGGTTTGGTGTTTTGCTTTTGGGTTCTTTTCCCTTTTTTCCCTAATTTCTTTAGAATCACATAGAATCCTAGAATAGTTCGGGTTGGAAAGGACCTTAAGATCATCCAGTTCCAACCCCCCTGCCATAAGCAGGGACACCTCACTCTAAACCATGGCACCCAAGGCTTCATCCAACCTGGCCTTGAACACTGCCAGGGATGGAGCATTCACAACCTCCCTGGACAACCCATTCCAGTGCCTCACCACCCTCACAGGAAAGAATTCCTTCCTTAGATCCAATCTAAACCTCCCTGTTTCAGTTTGAACCCATGGCTCCTCCTATGTGCTGCTTTGACAGATGCTGCTCACAGGTACCCTAAATCAAAGGTAAATCTTAGAGGTGGGCAATCCCTGGGAAATCAACGTGTGCTGCCTCTGCTGTGAACTGAGAGTGCTTAAACTGCATCCCTTTATGGGGAAAATTAATTGTATGGCTAATTCCCCCTTCCATTTCTATGTGTGGTATCCATGCTGTTTCAATTTCTGTGTGACAAAATGTATTTTTGATAGGAACCAGACCTGTGGCTGCTTTAGTACTTAGATATCTAAATACTTGCCTGCAAGTACCATCTATCACTAAAGCGAAAAACCATGTCACTCGCAATGTCCTTTGGGAAGGAGAAAACCACAATTCTTTCAAGGTTTGCCAGTTACTTTACAAGTTAAGCCTGTCAGTTCAGCACTAAATCTTAGACTTAAAATGGTAAAATGAGGAACAAAAAAAACCAACAGAAAAGGAGTAAAATAAGAAAGGTCTTTGCTTCCAAACTGGAAAACTGAGTTTGTCTGAGATATTTGATGCTCGTGTTGGGGACTCGTGATGATTGATTCATGGGTTTGGGAACTGTGTGTGCTGACAGACCTGAGTGTCCTGCCTTCACTCTGGGAGCGTGGATTAGCTCTACCCTAAGCAGGCTGAAAGGAAGAGATAGGTGAGCAAACAATGGCACTCTCCAGCTTGCCATAACCTCTCAACTGTGAGTAATGGGCTTTGCAAGCAGCCAGCCTTTATCTCCACCAGGGAGGTGCAGGTTTCCCTACCCTCTCTGCAGCCACATGCAGAGATGCAGAGATCACAGAATCATGGAATCAACAAGGCTGGAGAAGCCCTTTAAGCTCATCCAGTCCAGCCATTGCCCATCAGTGCCAAGGCCACCCCTGCCCCAGGGCACTGAGGCCTTGTCTCCATGCTGTGTGAACCCTTGCAGGGCCGGTGCCTGCAGCCCCCCAGGTCCCTCAGCCCTTCCCCATCACACTTGGGCTCCAGGTCCTGCACCAGCTCCATTGCCCTTCTCTGGCCCTGCTCCAGCACCTCAAGGTCTCTCTTGGAGTGAGGGGCTCAGAGCTCAACACAGGATTCAAGGTGCAGCCTCACCAGTGCTGAGAGATGGCTGGACCTGCCCACAGTCACCCAGGCCATCAAGTTAAGACCAAACCTCTTCTTGATCAATGCTGAAGAAGGGCTGGACAAAAGCATTTCAGGGTATAAAAACTGGGTTAATGGGGATCAAGAGAGTTGTCATCTGGCTGCTGAATTGATCCAGAGCATCTCTCTCACAGCACCCAGGAATGCTAATGCTCCTGGGTGTGCATGAGGCACAGAGCAATTTGCTGTTCGCTTGCATCTGCTTGTTTCGCAATCAGGAGGTTTGCAGCAGGATGAATGTCATGGGGCTCTTTTCCCACCCTCCTGCCTGTCCCAGCAGGACCCTGGGCAGTGAGAAACAGAAGGGGGAAGAATGAAGCACCAGTGTCAGCTGTGGCGCTGGCCTGCAAGCGGCAGGGTGTGCCTATCTGCCCCTGGCAGCTCAGCACTGCATCTGCCTTCTAACCTCACACTGCAGTGCTGAGGGCGGTACCAGGCACTCTGCAAACATCTGGAAAACAACCGCGCTGTAAATTTGCTGGACACAAACTCATCACTTCGGCCCTTCCTGTGTGGTTATCCCATGGTAAGCTAGCAGCTGGCGTTGCTCTCCCCGCGCCGGGCATGTTTAAGGACCATAAATCACAGGACCGCGCTCGCTTGGTGGGGACACAGCATCACTGGTGCCACTGGTCACTGTGTGAAGAAGCACGCTCAGCAATGCTTTTGTCCTTTCCCTTTGCAAACACGTTAGCATACGTAACTTGAAAGACTATCTAGACCTTAAAAGATGCAGTTAGAGTTTCCATCAACAGACCATGTTGACAGACTAGCTCAAGAACCTTCTCAGAACAAGCAATCTGGATCTCTCATCTCAGATATTTGCTAGAGCAAGAAGAGGATCAAGCTGGGGAAAAGAAAAAGGCTTTATGTACACTGTTGCCTATCAGGAGGGAGACCACAGGGTCTATGTTTGAAGGCAGAGGGTAAGAAAATGCTCATTCACAACATGTAATGAAAACCATCTTCTTTGGCCCTCCCACGCTGCCCCTGAGACAGTGTTCACAGAGCTGTCACTTTTCAATTTCCTTTGTTTGGGTTTACTGGAGAGCAGAGAACTCCATCATTTCATCAATAAAACAGCAGAACCCCACTAAGCCTGGTGAAACAAGAATCAAAATGAGAGGAGTGGAAGAAAAGAAGGGATTGTTTCCCAGGGAAGGTCTAATACCATTTTAGCTGCTGTTTCTAACAGAGAATAAGTCCTATTTATTTTATTACTCTGAGGGTTCTAATTGTCATCAGACCTTAATTGCATCTTGGCTTGCTTTGCAAAGCAAAGAAAGCAGCAGCCTGTGCTGGCCATTGGATGCAATCATCTGCTCTTTTGATATGCATGTGTGTTTGTCTATGTTTTCCTTTCATCTTTATGTATAAACTGGAAAGGAGAAGCTGCTGTGATCCTACCGCACCTGACAGCTTTACAGCCCCTGTTCAAGGGCTGAGGCTCCTGAGAATGAGCCCACAGTGCTGCAGGGGGCTGTGGCTGAAGCTGTCTGAACCAGATACAGCCTTATGAGCTCTTTTACTTCTCCTGCCACCCCTTTTGTCTTGCTGCCATGTTCAGCAGGTGTTTATCTTCCTTTCCTAGGGGATCCTTTTGAAAAGACATCAAAAAGCTTCATTAGGCACAAGAAAAGGGACATTTGCTTAAGCTATATTCATTCTCTTATTACCATACATTATCTTCCATCACTAATGAACAGAAGTGGCCATAAGGGCTGTATTCTTAAAAGCTTAACTACTTTCAATCAAGTTGCAGAACTGCAGCCAGATGAAACTCTTCTGCTTGGCTTGAGCACAAGTTGATTTCAGGGGAGCAAAGCGAGTGGCAGCCCAGAGCATGGGCAAGCAGCATCCTCCTTTTTGTGTCATTTAAACTCACCAAGGGGCTGCTCAACCAAGGAGGAGTGCTGGGAGGCAGAGCAGAGTGAACTCTGCTCAGCCCTGGAAACAGCCTGCTGCTGGTCCAAGGTAGCATCCAGCAGCAGCTGCCCAGGAAGGTGCTTAAGGGCTGAAGCTTGCCCTGCATTCACCATCCTCCCTCCTTTCCCCCCCAACAATCAGCGCAGGCACCAGTGACAAAAAATGGGAGATTTTCATAGAATCACAGAATCCCAGCCTGGTTTGGGTTGGAAGGGACCTTAAAGCTCATCCAGTTCCAACCCCTGGGCAGGGACACCTTCCACTGGAGCAGGGTGCTCCAAGCCCCTGTGTCCAACCTGACCTTGAGCACTGCCACGGATGGGGCAGCCACAGCTTCTCTGGGCACCCTGTGCCAGNCCCCTGGGCAGGGACACCTTCCACTGGAGCAGGGTGCTCCAAGCCCCTGTGTCCAACCTGACCTTGAGCACTGCCACGGATGGGGCAGCCACAGCTTCTCTGGGCACCCTGTGCCAGTGCCTCAGCACCCTCACAGGGAAGAGCTTCTGCCTTATACCTAACATGAACTTCCCCTGTCTCAGTTTAAACCCATCACCTCTTTTATTTACTTACCTTCAAGCTCTCCATGGGACTGATTCACTTCCTGAGTTTCCATGCTGCAGAGGTTCAGGAGTTCGTTGACTGCTCCTTCATGCACTCCTTATACAGTGGCTTTGTGTCAGTACATCCTCTTCCCTATGTTGCAAGCACAAGTTCAGACTGAAGGGGTTGATTCCTGGGGCTGTGTGCTAGCTTTCTAGTGCTGCAGGAATGCTGGGGACAGTTTGTATTTGTATGAATAGATGCTCTGTCTCTTTGGGTTGCTGGGGGTGCGAGGTTTAGCACATTCATTACTCACAGCTTTTTAGGTCTGAAAGGAAACAGAGAAATAATAATCAGACAGTTCTTAATAGCATCCAGGGGATGGAAAGTAACTCCCTCTTACCCCAAAGCAACAGTGATCCAAAACATGAAGGCTGAGTGAGGAAAGTCATAGCATTTCAAGAGCAATACCAGTAGCAGTGTCTACAGCCCTGTGGCTAAAGCAGCAGTGAAAAAAGGCCTGGGACCAGCTGTACTGTTGAAAATACAGATGCATTCAGGGAGGCCATTACCACAACAGCACTATCAGCTTCACTCCGAGATGGAATCTGTTCAGCACACCAATTATCCTCTCCCTCATCTAACACTGATGAATGAAATACATTTCATACTGCCTTGGATGCATCTGTATCTGCACACTTTTAAATGTGTGTTTCAGTCCTCCCTGAAGAGGGGACACATAGAAACACCATGCAGAATCATCAGGGATGAAAATGCAGATGAAAGCAAAGCTGATCCCCTATTGATGCAATATAGATCAGCATAGACAAGACATGCAACATAAATCTTGCAGTAAGTTCTAGTGCTGTATGGGCACAGAGGGATTCCCAGAGATGCCAGGAGACCAGCAGGGTCCCTTCGTGGTACCTAGGAAAGGATAATCCCACTAGAAATAGGTTGGGGTGCAAAGAACATAGGGTCTTTCTCAGAGCTGCACTGTTGTAATCTCAATTAGCCACGGTGAGTGCTCTGACAAGAATCAATGCAGAAACCCTCAATTGCTTTCTATTTCTCAGGAAAACTGTCAGGATAGCCCTGCCTGCCTGGCTTTGCATTCCCTCTCCTGCCTCAAGTCCAGTTTTATCCCCAGCCCCGCATCCCAGGATGAGGAGGCTGAGGGGCTCAGGCTGGGAGAACCTGCTGGTTGCCAGATTCCACTTTGCCTGTTGCAGTGGCAGAGGGCAAGCAAGCTACGTGTGGGCTGCACGTTGGGCTGTGTCGTTCCTCAAGGCATCGCGATCTTCCTGACTGCATGACTTCACCTCAGCACTGGAATCTGCTCAATTTATGGGGATTTTCATGCAACTGACTCTCATACAGGGTTTCTTTTGTATTTATTTCACATTTTTACATGACTTTTTGCATGATTTTCCTAAATGAGTGACCCTCATAATGCAATGCTTTCTAGTTTTGCACTGTGTCCAAGTAATCGTGGGCAAAACGCTCCTCTCTGGAGCAAAGGGAACTCAATGCTGCCCACATCATGCAGTGGGCAAAGTCTCTGCAGCACGTCTGGGAACATTCCTTAGTCAGAGACCAAGCAGGCTTTTCAGATACACTTGGTGGGCCAGCCACTGTAATGGCAATGCACAGGCTCAATAGTAATGTGATAGGGAGCTTGTGGTAAGAGTTGGGCTGCTTTCCTGCTGCATTTTGTCACTCCCAACCTGCTAGCAGTTTGGCATCTCACACACTAGCATTGAATGGGGATTCTTGTACCTGGCTACACTTTGGGTATGGCTGCTGAGTGTGCTGAGTATGGCTGGAGAACGTGGCCTGGCTAAGTCCAACTGCATGCCCAGATGGAGAGGTATCTATCTGCAAGCTGAGGGGAAGAAGTGGGTCTTTACATTGTGATTTGGCTGCACAGGGTGTTGGGCATCTACTCTAGGTCATACTTTGCCATGAATGATTGGATGAGATGATCCTTGAGGTCCCTTCCATAGGGTCCTATGATCCCTAAGGATAATGTCTGAGCTTTATGTCACAACATGCAGCAGCAGATGTGACAAGTCCTGCAAACATACCCATAAAGGAAGATATTTGCCATATACAGATACTTGGACCTTTTCTGCTCCTAAAAAAAGGCAGGAACAATGCTGTGCATTTCTGAATGCCATCTTTAGGATCTTCCTCCCTTAACTACTCTACCTGTCTCTACTGACAGGTCTCTCCTGACAGGTCTCTCCTGAGCCATCAATCACTGTGCAGCAGTTAGCATTTGCAAGTGTCCACAAATAAGGTTTTAAACTTCTTTTAGGGAGTTTTAATTTTTACTGAGCTATAAAGCCATCTAATTGCAAAGCTCTCCACATGGACAAAATTTGCTTGTCAACCAGGAACCATCACTGTTAGCTGAGTGGGAGATTTGCACGGATAACTCCCATTAGAGCTAATGCAAGTCATATGTGACAAGAGAGTAGACTTCAGAAGAGCTGGGTTAAAGAGCATGTGCAGTGAAAAAGAAGTGGGAAACTTGGGTGAAGACTGGGACTGGATGATCTATAGATTAAATGAAGCCTTTCTGAGAGATGTCCCACAGCTTATAGGGTATGGAAGGGGAACTCAACACAACAGTAAATTTTCAACGTGCCAATTGCACCTTCCTTCTGGTCAACAGATAACCATTATCTGCCACCTGTAGTTGGTGATACCTTGAAGCTTAAGTCAAGGTGGCAGAAAGTGTACAAACACATCAATTGATCCTAGTCCCGGGGCGTTCATAGTCCAAGACATGTGGAAAGATTCATGGAAGGGAAAGGGTGGTAAAGAGATAACAATGGCCATCAAAACACAACAGGTATCAAACCCAGTTATTAGCAGCAGTTGTGTTAATTGCACTGAGATGATATCATGCCAAGGACTTATTTTCAGAGGAGAATCTGGAGAAGTCCAGCAAGCTGAATCACTGCATGGCTACCCACTGCTGCAAGCACATTCTCAGATGTCCTATTTGCCCTCTGAAAAGTTTAGACTGGGTACAATTAGTGACTTTCAGCCTTTCATTCCAGATTTCCAAGCCTTTACTCTTCCCATCACAGGGGCAGCTGCTACCAGGTATCTGTCAGGCCCAACAACATAGTCAGACCTGCATGCAACATCTGTATGTCTAGGGTGCTCTAGCATAGTGGTCTAATACAGGTAATATCCCCGGAGACCCACTTATCCACAGTATCAGATCCTAATACAAGCAGGCCACGAGTCACAAGCACTCTGAACTGCACCCTTTCCTCCTCACCACAGATGAAGAAAACCAGGACACTCCTGGCTGCACATGAGAGTGAGAAAAATCACAGGGAAGCCATCCCTGCTCCGATGGGGATGTGTGTTCTTGGGATGTGTCCAGACATGGAGCAAGAGGCAGAGAGCTTCAGTTTAAGACAAGAGACAAAGTATTCCCATTTTTCCATAGGGAGTGAAAGCAGGCACATGAGGAAGGGTTTGGGAAATCCCTCTCTGACTTGCCTGCAGTCACACAAGAAGGCAGGAGCAAAGCAGAGACTTGCTTTCTTCTTCATACCACCTCTTTCCTCTTCATACCTCAAGGGCTCAAGTTTAGGAAGGAGAGAGGAATGGCTGCAGCATGAACACGCTGCCCTGACACTATCCTGAGCAGTATGCTTGTCCTCCAGGCACAGCTAGTGGTCCTCCAGGCACAGCTAGTGGTCCTCCACCTCTGTCCCTGCCCATTCCTCCCTTCTGAGAACTACAGCTCCTGTTCTCTTGCCGCTGCTCTAACAAGTTTGTCTTATCAGGGGTGAAGAAGCCTCAAGGCAAGCTCAGAGTTCCTCTGCCCTGCTTTTGGCTTTGTCTCTGACCCACAAAAGGAGAAATGCTGTCCTTCTTGTGACTCCTTGGCCAATCCCATCCAAGCCTTGCCTGCTGACCCAACGCTTTTCAGTCTCCCAGACGCTGACTGCTGCTTTTTCCTGGGCCTTGGTTTATTCTCAGCCACATCACTTGAAAGGATGACCAAAGCTGAACATCGTCTGCTGTTTTCTTTCAAGTACTTTCTCCAGTCACCTCCCTGGGTCCTGTCTCCAGTCAGAACAGAAGGTAACCAAAATGACTTCTGCTGCTGGCATACGCAAGTGTCCTCAACTGCGACCACTTCCCCAAAGTTCTAGGTTAAAACCTTTGTGAATGCATTGAAAACATCTTTTCCTCCACAAAAGTCCCGAGGAAAAGGAGACTGCAGCCTGCCCATTATCATAAACATTTCCCCCTGGGCAGATGCCTTTTTCCCAAGGGAGACCACGAAGCAGAACTGTGGTGGAAAACCAGCATGTTGACAGTGTAATTCATTAATCCTGCCCTAGAACAAATTCTTGGTACATGCTGTAATGAGCCAGCGAAGCATGTTTGTCTGCAGAGGAAACAATCAAAACCAAAGTTGCAAAACACATTCTCTTGCGAAATCCTTGCCCAAGAACCCCAAACCTGCAATGGGCTTTGGCTCGCACCACAAGAAAAGGTACCTCTGGCTTTATCTTCCACCCAGCACTCCCCTCAGTGCCAAGGGTTTTCAAACCTCACAGCAATGTGCTTCAGATGTCACCCAGACCCACTGCAGGTTGGGGGGGATGTGAAGGGGAGGCAGGGAAGTGAAGCAGTTGGGCCAGCAGATGCCTAAATGCCATTTGCTCTGTGCACCTCAGCTGCAGTCAGATTGCATCCCTGGAGGAAGGCTCCCTCTGACAGCTTCTCCAGCTGTTTGTATCCAAGTTTCCCGGTGGAGTAACCTGGTGTCCTACCCGAGTGCTCACACATGCACTGTCAGCCACCGGGATGTTCAAGAATGGGTGTAAACCTAAACTGAGAGAGCAAGCATCAGTCCATCAGGTGCTATCTACCCCATTGCTAGGGGAAAACAGCTTCAGCATGTGCCACAAACATGAAGCTGCCTGTTTCCCAGCTCTCACAGAGCCTGTACTAAGTGCCTTCCCCCCACACACTCCTCCTTTCAACTGCCAAAAGAAGGAGGATGTACCTGGTTTTATTCACTTTAACATGCCCGAGTGCATGCTGACAGTTGCTGTTGCCATTGGAAGGGACTGGCAGAGCTGGGGCTGCAAGGTGAGAATTGCAAAGGAGTCAAACTGGAACCATATGGATGAAGCATGAGAAAAACAGGGGGTGAGTTTCATGGCTATTCAGGAGTGACCCTTAGCCCCTGCCTTCATTTGTCACAGTTCTGATGGGCTCCAAATCACCTTTCCAGCATAATTTTCCTTCCCCTTGCCCAAGGCCACTGTTCACTGTAACTCTCCCCTTGTATTTCTGTGATGAGACTGCCCAGTGAATGCTTGTCCATGGACAGAGTGAAGAACTGCAAGAAAACAAGCAAACCTTTTTGCAGTACAGGGCAAGTGGTTGTAATGTTTTCTTTCCTTATCTTGCTTACAAAACCTCCAAAGCTGCATGTTGCATCGCTGCAGCCAGTGTATCCATCACTGAGGGATGCATCACTGCAGTCAGACCTGGTGGGTGCAAGTTATACCCAAAGCAGATACTAGCACTGATATTAATGAGTGGTAAATCAAGCCCTACTTTATAAAGACCTGAGGAAATGCTCATATAAAACCAAAAGAGCTTTACCTCCCTCCTGCTTTCTGCTGCCTTCAGCTTAGCTCCACTGTGTAGCCAAAGCAAACCCCACATTTAGGACTAAGTTAACAAAACCCCACATAGGTACAGAAGACAACTACTCATTGATATAACCAGTGGAAGGGTGTCTGAAACCTGCCCAAGCATCAGCTGGTACAAGTCAAATACGCTGGGCTTCAGTGTTAACCTAAACTTACAACAGGAGCAATAGCACTGGTTTCAGCATAACAGCTGGACAGATGCAACTGACAGCAGATACGGTTAGCTGAACCCACATTAGTCATGGTGCAAGAGCTTGGACACATGGTCAAACACCTTTTTTACATCCCAACAGGAAAAGTGCACACAGTGAATCACTGCCAGTCTCTGTGGCTGGACCCTTTCAGCCACCACTTGGTAAGGCTGCCTGAAGCATTTGAAGAGGAAGGAGAGCAGTAAGAACCATTTAAAAGCCACGAGAGGCTGGAAGCCTGGAAATTCAGTGTCAATGCATTTGTATTTTCGCTCTCTTTCGTTCCTTTTCTTTTAAAGGAGTTGAAGGGACCCAGAACTGACTCTCTCATGAGTGGTGGGTGACCCTGCTCCACTGGGTGCAAGTTACTCACATGAATAGTATCTTTCATTGTCATATCTTGGATACTAGCCTAAATTCACACTAGAAAGTCTCTGGAAGAGCTACAGTGTGACCTGGGATCTCTCAAATCCCAAATCAGCATCATTGGACCATCTCCTCTACTTGTAGCTCATGTTCCTTTGTTCACATAAAAGAAATGGGCCAACCTGTCTGCTTCTCCCTAGCCCTCCAGGCTTGTAGTAAAAGACCTGATCAGAGTGGTGCTGTATCTCCAACCCCAAACTCTCTCCCACCATTTGCATTCATCTCTTTCCATCCATAAACACGAGGCTTGCTACACCATTTCATGGGCATTCACATTGCCAAGAAGGTTGGTTATAAATGTGGGGTTTCAGTTTAGTTTAAGAGAGACCATTTTAGAAATGGGTTGCAGGGTGGAGAAGGACAAATAACTTCATGATTCCACAGACTTTCCTCTGGCCTCAAATGACATCTCATTATTCCCCCATTGCTTTAAGATTCCCCCTTTAAAACTCACTGAGATTTTGAGGCAGCTCCAACTGAAACAGTTCCATGATTTAGCGATTACAAAGGTGCTTTTGGCAAGAAAAAGCTGCCTAGAACAAGCAAGGGAAGATATGACCAGGAAAATGTGAACAATCAACTCGCCAGCCTCTCATAGAATAGTTTGGGTTGAAAAGGACCTTAGGATCATCCAGTTCCAACCCCCTGCCATAGGCAGGGACACCTCACACTAAACCATGGCACCCAAGGCTCTGTCCAACCTTGCCTTGAACACTGCCAGGGATGGAGCACTCATAACTTCCTTGGACAACCCATTCATGTCAGAGGGTGGATAGCAAGTAAAAGATCCAGTGTGTTGGTTTGGTAACTTCCCCAGTAGAAGCCATGCAGGCAAAGGGATACGTGAGGAAGCTGTAAAAAGCAAGAGCTTGTCGCTGGCAACAAGGGGTAGCAGCTCTGCTGTATCGAACAGTCAAAATCCTCCAAATCTCAGCCTGTCGTGGTTTAAACCCACGCAGCTCATTCACTCATTCAACCCCCCTTTCTTGCCCTCCCCTG
>NDXB01010219.1:0-10225 GCA_002631895.1 Agapornis roseicollis
CTCCCCCTAGTTAGATGCATCTCTGCATTTACAGTTGTTTATTGCTGTTGTGGCTGTTAAAAAGCTAATACATCCCATTAGATAAGTAAAAACATTTATGCTAATTCAAGTAGAAATATTAAATCAAGAAAGCATCATTATAGCTTTATCATCAGTGTTTGCAAGTCCTCTGTATTACAGTCTATAAACATTCAAACCACATAAACTCTTCAACTGAGTAATGAGCAGCGAACAGAGATGCAAGCTCTCAACTTCAACAAATATTGATTTACCTTTATTTTGAGAGTCCATCTGTATTTTCCTAATAAAACAAAGGGATATACCTTACTTGTACAACACAAAGACTTTCTAAAGGTCATATCTGAGCCAAGAGACAGAAACAGAATTATAGACTGGATTGAGTTGGAAGGGCCCTTAAAGCTCATCCAGTTCCAACCCCCTGCACAGGCAGGCACACTTTCCATTAGACCACGCTGCTCCAAGCCCCATCCAACATACCTTTCTCAGAGTACCTTGCAAAATCTTCCCACTCTTTTAAACACCCTTTCCCATGTTAAAGGTTTTCATAGTCTTACTTTTATTGTCTGTCAAATAGACTAATAACTTACCACCTCCCAATCACAGGAGACTCTTAACGCAATACAGAGTTTCACATTCCTCCTTTCTACCATTGTTACCCACGTCTGGTTAAGTTTTTTGAAAATGCATAATCTTCCTAACACAAAAGGTAACTGAATCAAACCAGTTACCTAAAGGAGAGCAGGTCTAACTACTGCATGCTTCTGTATAAGTCCTTCCTAGCTCTACATTTGATGGCTTTGTGAGTAATGCCAGCAGCTATAGTAACTATTAGGGACAAATATTTTTGCTCATTCTCAGATAGAAATTCTTAGTAGGAAACCCCCAAGCTCCTCACCTGAAACACTGACTTTAAACTGGCATTTCAAAACTGCAGCTGATGAGAAACATGTCCTCCATGAACTCCTTATCTCAAACACCTGTGACAGGCAACCTGCCCACATCAACTTCTGACCTTCACTAAGCCCTAATAAAATTGTAGCTGTAGATCACCAGAGAAGACTAATGGTCCTCCAGATCAGAGTATTGCAGCATACATTTCAGGTAGTTATCACACCTTACGTTAGCTTAACCTTATTATGGGAGCTTCACCGGAGGAAACTTCCGCTGGTAGACCAGCTGGTATCAAAAGGTCAACATTTTAGTTGCAGTGTCACTAAACCGGAAACTTATTTTCCATTGCTCAAAAATTACTCACTTTGAGAGACTTCCTGTGCAAACACAGAGAGCCTAAGGGTGAAATACTCTGCTTTTCTTCCACCAGAAGGACAAGATGGCAGTTGACACGTTCAGACTCCACAGTGTTCCAGTTGGGTTTGCCAGTTTTGCTTGTGCTCCTGAACAATGATGACTTGAGTATCAGTTGCACTCCACAACCTTGTAAGTCTTTTCCAACCTAAATGACTCTCTGAGTCTATGACACTGCGAGCTTAATGCTACCTAAATCTCTGTCCCTGCACTCATGCTCAGTAGAAGCTACCTCAGGATAATGGTAGTGACCGTGAACCTATTGGTGAGGGACACATGGTTCATCCCCATGGCAGGTTATTCAGAGCAGAGGCTGCAGTAAGTACATGAGTAGGCAAAATGCAGTTCATAGTTTCCATACCAGGGGTGAAAGTCAATGTAGGTACAGTAGATTACTGCAGTCGCAGCACAGAAGAGTCTGGGGCATGGGAAACAGAGGATCTGCAGAAGGAACAGCAAAGTTTAATGGGAGCATAACCGGGCTGGTATAACACCACTTCCTTCAGATCCCAGAGTGCTCAGATGGAGCACAGTTCTGCCTATGCTGAAGTGAACTTGAGTGAGCAGCACCTCTTCAAAATTATTAAACCTATTCATATTTCTCTCGAAGAGCGAATGCTTCTACTTGCTATATAGGCTATGGTAACTGAAACACACCGAGTGAGCTGCAATGGGATGTGGGAACACCAATGGCCAGAACAACTGGATATCGATGTGGCAGCAAGCTATTGAATTTAATAGTTGTTTTCTTTTGAAACTAAACTACTAATTCCAAACATCTGTGCCTTATAGGGCCCAGGTTATCTGACACCAGATGTCATTATTTGATACCTGAAAAATTAATCTGGTAATGACTTGTAAATTTTATACTTTGAGTTTCCTAACAGATAAATATTTCTGTTATATCCCTTATGAAGTATGTTAAATATTTAGTCTGGAATGCCAGATAATAACTCTCAGATCTTTTCCCAAGATACTGTGGGTTCGTGTTTGGGGGTGTTTTTTAAATTTCATTGTAAGTAATAAGCTGAAAGCACAGCTCAGTGGTGTCAAAATACTATCAGGAAAAAAATGAATACAGCTATAAATGCAGAAGGCACAGCTACATGGGTCAGAGATGGCTGAACTGGTGCTACATTAGCTTTACAGATGCACATCTGAAGATAATAAAGTGGGTCTGGATGCAGTGCAGATTCAGCATGACACAACCTCAGCTGTCACATCATTACATTTTATAGGTCATCATGCATTTCTACTGCCAGGCAGTCTCAGCTACTTGTTTTATTTAAGCTAGCGGGTCAGGAGGGCAAGTGGGAAGTTTCAGTTAGACATAATGAAATGAGAAATGCTAAGCATCTAGAAGATGTGTGGGAAAGGAGGGAAGAGAAGAAAGAATAAATGGAGCTGCCCTTCAGGCCCAGCTTACAAGTCCTAAAGGTCAGAAATACTATGGTCACAAGGTACAAAGCTACGAGATACATCCAACTGGGGAGATTTAGATCAGCCGTTAGGAAGAAGTTCTTTACTGTGAGGGTGGTGAAACACTGGCACAGGTTGCCCAGTGTCTCATTCATCCTTGCCCAGTGCTCAAGGCCAGGTTGGACGGTGCTTGGAACAACCTGGTCTAGTGGAAGGTGTTCCTGCCCATAGCAGGGGATTGGAACTGGATGAGCTTTAAGGTCCTTTCTAACCAACCATTCTGTGATTCTATAAACATGGCCCTGATTCATGTGTTCAAAACTACCCACTCTGTTCCACCACCCTGCAGAGCCAGATCTTACCTTGTCCTCCCCCAGGTGGCATAAAGTCAGTATAAACCCACTTAACTTTGTGTTCTGGTAGAAAGGCACAGTAATATTCACAAGTAATTAACCACCAAGGGGTTAATTATTACAATGCATCATCACATTACTATGCATTCATGTCCCCTTTTGTTTCATTTTATTGCCATTATAATCAGGTGCAAGGACAGATGCTTCAGTGTGAGACATGACACTAACATGGAGCTGCTTGTATCCAGGTCTCTAGTCTGTTAGGTTATTTATCTTCAGGGCTTATCTAGCTTGGTATTGCAATATTCATTAATGTGATGCATCGTTTTACAAATGAAAATGCTAAAGACAAAACCTAAGATGTGTGCTATTGGCTATGTGCACTGTGTAATTAACACAGATATTATCTGTATGCAAATCATGTGATTGAAAATAGTGACTATTAGCATAACAAGTCTGTATTATTTCTTGAGCTGCAACTCAAGCAGGCATCCTGCTGGGGTCTAAAGTCCTTCCTTTAAATAGCACCATCTTTTCTTTCTTCATTTACACATTCTTCATTCCTCCTGATGATTAACAGCACAGAAAACAGGGAGACTCCCTTTTGTGCCTTTGTTTAAAGAGGGAAATCTTGTGTGTTTAATTGCCCTCAAGCATCTGATCCAGTTCAAAGCTCAGTGGAACCTCTCCTGTGGTGCTACATTCCCCTCCCACCCCCATCATCACTGAACCACAGGCTGTTTCAATGATCCTTTAATATATGCAACTTCACCTACATTATTTCTAATTCTTAACTGATAAGTTAAAAGCAGTTGAGCATCTTTTTTGGTAGATTGAGGTTTATTTAAAAACAGAAAACAATGGAAATAAAGTGGGAGAAAACAAAAGCTCAACTACGCAAACTCATAAACTTTTTAAATGTCATGCCACCCTTCTCAGGTGAATTTAACCTTTTTCAAACGGTTTTCATTCCAGCCATGAAACGTAACAGAAAAACATAATTTGACCTTTCTATTTTTCAGGAGATCTGAGTAAAGCTTTCTTGCTGGATCAGTTCTGCTAGCCCTGCTGAGAGTTCTGCATCACTGATGCTGGCACCGAGTCCTTGCTCCACTCCCTACCCTCCTAAGTCCTGAGGTCTCAGGGTCTCTGCTGCACTCTTGAACCTTTACTATCATTTCTGTAAAAGCAAAAGCTTCCAGAACTGTTTCTTGCCCAGTAATTCCTTCCCTGGCCCCAGGCCTGCTGGGTTTTACGCCTCCTGTTTGTTCTAAGGCCACATCCTCTGCTTCAGAGATGGCTGTGTTACAGTAATGAAAGAATTAACAGGGGTAATGATTGCAATTATTTATCATTTGCCAAAATTGAGCTGTTTTGCCTGAAGTTTTCCAAGCTGCGTGCTAACCTAAGAAATGACTTTGGTCTCAAGTTAAAAACAGCACAACAATTCCTGAGTATCGTTAGAATATATAATGATCTTACTATTAAGTTAGATTGATCTTTCACTGAGAAACTTGTCTTGCAGTACTAATTTCTTACTTTGTTCTGAAGGGCACTGGAGAGCAGGGACAGTAAATCAAGAAGGGAAGATGAGACTGTGCATGGAGAATAAGTGAGAAAAAAAAGAAAAGGGAAAACAAATTTAGATGTAAGCTGTGAAGTTGAAGGCTGGGACCTGCTGCAGAAAAGCCACAAAACTGGGACAAGAAGCCTCGAGTGGGCATGGAAAATGGAAAAATAGGTGTGGGGCAAATTGGAAGGGAAATAACAGAAATGAAATAGTCTGTAAATACACATTTTGATTTAGAATCATGGAATGGTTTGGGTTGGAAGGGACCTTAAAGCTCACCCAGTTCCAACCCCCTGCTATGGGCAGGGACCCCTTCTACCAGACCAGGTTGCTCCAAGCCCCAGTGTCCAACCTGGCCTTGAGCACTGCCAGGGATGGGGCAGCCACAGCTTCTCTGGGCCATCACCCTGTGCCAGCACCTCAGCACCCTCACAGGGAAGAATCCTTATACCTAATCTGAAGTTCCCTTGTTTAAGTCCATGACTCCTACTTGACTGCAGGAGTCAGATCTTCTGCAGAGGTGGATCACTGCTGTCCCATGAGGACAGCTGGTACTTGGGGAACCCCTGTCTGCTTGGCACAGCAGATAAGACTGTGCACAACCTCAATCTTATGCTAATGCCATTTTTCATCTGCAAAACATATATATAGACCCAAACTCTTCCTTACAACTCATTCTCTCTTTGAGACCCTGAGGATGTATGTAGGCCTACCTCCTAACCAAACACAACAAAAGGTGACACAAAAGCGATTTGAAGCAGTAACTGGAATCCAAGTTAGAAATCTGTTTTATTAAAAAGATGCTTTACGGCACTCCCTCCTTTCCTTTGGCAAGCTTTAGATACAACTCTCAAAGTGCCAGTTCTGCTACTGCTACAGCAATGTTACAGACATGGTTTGGAATTTTTTATGAAATAGCATTTAATGTCCTGTTGGTTTACACAAAAATGTAACTTTCCACAACACTGATGACTCCCTTGGACCCTTTGTTAATTCTCATAGTTAAATCATCCAGCGGGGAAAGTGTGGGAGTTCAAGGATTTCAACCTTAATTCTTTCCATCCCACTTCTGTGACTCCACAACAGCCAAGAGTCCAATAATACCTTTCAATATCTTGTGTTGATATTATTTCCAGCAAATAATTTGGCAGGAGAAACAGAGAGAAATATTCATAAAGAAACAACCCAAACAGAGGAGTCCAAAACTGAGATCCCTGCTCCAATCAGGCAGAGGAGAGACCTCAACTCGGCTTTTTAGATTAGAACATGAATTGCTGCATTACTACTCTGTAAGGGAGAAACAAGAACAAAAGCCCCCAAATCTTTATGTTATATTTTATCCCAGTGCAGTGAAATTAAAACAATTTTATACCAGTGTCTCATCTCTCATCTCTCTGTCCTATTTCAACATTGGCAGCATGGGGCCATCTTGTTAAAGCTGAGCTGTGAAATGGTGCCTCACTTTGCTATCAGAGGCTTAACATAAACTAGTACTGATAAAAACAGCTCTATTTCAGTGAACTCCTGCGAAATTAAGGAGTGGTCATTGGATATGTTTGTTTAGAACCTTTAATGAAGTGAACTGCACAAGTAATGGCTGGATGAAAGGCTAAAATTCACTAGATGTATCGCCCCACTACTAGTTAGATTAATGCAAGCATTCATATTTTGCATTGTAATAGGCACCCCTAACAAACTATGAGCAAAGTCCTTGTCTTCTGTATTAATAATGAAATAAAAGATTAGTCTGAAAAGCCCCCCTTTGCTCATTCACACCACTTTCCCTCTAATATATGGTTGTGCTTTGGTTCATATGGATTCTAAGACACAGAGAGTAGACTAGCTTCCAAGTCAGTAAGTACCAGACAAGTTTTCTTTATAATCACTCCCTGTTTTCCTTGTTTCCCCTGAATCCATTCTACTTAAGTTATAGCTACAATTCACTTCTATTCCTGAAAATGTCCAAAGAAAGTCTTATTCTTGTCCCATGATCTCACCCAGGCTTGCTTAGCCAACTCCTAAGTTACCTCTGGCTCTCCTTTTTTTTTCCTTCTAAAATAAGCCCTTGTTCATAAATGATTCGGTAACATACCCATTGCCATAATAAACTTAACCCCATTGCGATGTACTGCAAACTCCTTCATTCCAATGCTGTGAAAATCTGAAACTGAAATCAAAGACGGATGTCATTAAGTAAGAGAAGAATGTATCCAAACTGGGGAGTGAGTGTGTGATTCAAACACGTTTCATGGATGAAGCTGAGTTTCAGTAATGCATTAAGGAAAAAAGCAGACGCAACAGAAGCGCACCACTGAAAGCACAATGCATTGCTTAGAAAGGGATAAGTGGCTGCAGGAAAAGAATGTCTGACAGAATAGAGGGAAGGATGTAGGAAAGGTGAAACAACTGGGCCACCTATGACAGGAATTGTGGTGGTGGAGGGAGGGGGAAAACATAGAGCATGACTCACAGTAGAGAATGACTGTTTTATCAGTCCCATGTTTACCTCATTACAGTCAATGTAAAGTCAGCTCACAAAACCTTATGAAGAAAGAGAAGCAAAATATTGCTAAACCCAAAAATCAGTCAGAAGCTATTGCAGAAAGGGACCCTAACTCTAAGGCACAGAGTGGAAAACACCTCTGAAACTACCCTCTGGATGTTGGAGGCCAAACCACTAGCATGCTTTGACCAAGAAGGAATGACAAGCAACTTCATGTTGCTATATAGCATATTTGCTTTTAATCTATATTCAGAAAGAGCTTAATGGTTATCGTTGGAAGCCAACAAAGAATTTCAACAGAAAATAGAGCACAGAAGTCATATCCTGACTTCAGTTCCAAATCACAGTCTTCTGATCTCAGAAAATGTCTGTATTTCCTTGCATGCACATTTAAAACATTAGATATGTATAAATGCAGATTTCTTGCCACTACCTGATCCATTCTCATGAGTCCTTTGTTTCAGAAATGCTCTCAAACCACAGATGGATAAATTCACTATCTAGGAGTAGAGAGAAAATATGCACAGTCCCAAAATATAGATTAAGTGGAGTATAAGCTTTTCCTGGATGAACATAACCTCTGTGAACCTCAGTTGGCACAGTATACTCATATTTCTTTCCTAGTCTCATGTTAGTGATTCTTCCTTCTTTTCTTCTTTCCTTCTTTTCCATAGAGATACACAGTTGTCTGCAAATACATCCCTAGCTATTCCCCGATAATATTCCATTGAATGCATTCCAAACAGTTCCAGTTTCGCAAATGCAACATTATATTTCAGTCATCCCTGAAAATGTAAGCATAAAAATGCAAATGAAACATTAAAACTACGCATGTGCGTATCAGATAGTCTCAAATAACATCAACAGTTTCAAAGAGATGTTTAAGGCATTAGGTCATGTTATGAAGAGTATCTCTAGCTCCAAGTTTCATAACAAGAATAAATCAATCTTGACAATGAACATGAAAGAGGGAATAAAACCTTTTTGAACACTCAAGGTGGTTTCCTCATTTCCCCCAAACCAAAATGAATTAATTAGTTTGATATATATGGAAATTAACTTAAACTAACAACATAATCAGAGAAGGTAAACTTTAAAGTTAAAATTAGATTTAAAAGATATAAAAGTATTACTTGGGGCTGATGAGAGCACATGGTAAGTCCACAGTGGCTGCTGAGCTGAGCCTTTTGTCAGTTAAGGAGCAGCAACAACAACAAAAAAATCATAGAGCTAGGAAGAGCTGACCTCAGCCCTTGGACTTTGCTCAGGCACTAATCAGGCTTCCAATGTTTAGAGCTGATCCTCTGGCTACTTATTGACCATATATACCTGGACACACATAAACATAGCCTCTAGCAACACAGTTGTTAGTCAGGCTCCCTGTGCTAACTCTGCACACAGGTTTCACACTGTTCCAGTGCCACTTAGGTCAAATCAAATTAGTCTCAAATTGCAGCGATCAGTATGAAAAAAATCAGATTATTTTGATTTTAGTGAGAATATAAAAAACTTGTTCTAATAAAAACAAATTACACACATCCTCGCAATGCTGCTGTAGCAGCACAATGTAGCTCCAGGTGTTCCCACCGTAGAGCATGCGATTATTTAACCTAGCCAAATGCATATTTAACTGTATAGATTTAAGCAACATAAGACTATAGCATGAAAGCCTTTATGGCCGTCTATCCATGAGGAAGGTGAGGAATGGAGAACAGCAGAACAGAACTTACCAGATAAGAAGGGTATAGACCGCAAATATGAAATAGCTTGTTGGCCACCAAAGAAGCTACTGTGACACCAAGGAATAGCCTGATATAAATGCAGTAACTCCAAGAATCCCAGGGCAGCAAAAATATGGTTATGCACTTTGTCCCTGCCATTCCACTCCCTCAGCACCTTTACTTCAAATTCATTATTTCATTACTTTCTTAACCAAGGAGCTGCTATTCAGGACAGCTGAAGGAGATGAGTGCTTATGAAATACGCAGCATGTTAAATATCATAGAACCATAGAATAGTTCGGGTTGGAAGGGACCTTAAGATCATCTAGTTCCAACCCCCCTGCCATAAGCAGGGACACCTCACACTAAACCAGGGCACCCAAGGCTTCATCAAAGTTGTGGATACCTTAACTATCTGTGTTATGCTGCAGATGTGGATGTGTACTGGATATACCCAGCTATTAGTACCATCCAACATTTTAGTTGTTCAAATCTTTAGAACATTTTAGTTGTTCAAATTAGAAGCCCCATTTCCCTGTATGGATCAAAGCATCTGGATATCCTGAATTCCTTGGAGAGTTCTCACTGATGCAATAGAGGGCTCTCTCTCACCCCACCTGCAGTACCATGTTTAAAAGCTTTTCACTGGAGGGGACAAGAGTGGGAATAAACAACTCAATATTCAATAGACATAATCAATAGAGTAAAGAAAAAGAAACAAGAAAGTCTAACAAAGCACAGAAGAGCCTGCAGGAAGACACGTGCATCTCACCTTTCCACTGAGCACTTTGCTATTATTTTGCAAGCACTACAATTACAGGGAACATTCAGCCAGTAAACAGAAAGCTTAGATCATGGTTATTAACATCAGTCTGCTTATTAACATGTAAGCTAATACTAATAGAATATTATTCTGATCACGAAAGAATATTGTTGTGGTTTAAACCCAACCAACCACACAGCTGGTTCACTCATTCAACCCCCCTGGCTTGCCCTCCCCTGCTTCCAGAGAGATGGGGGGAGAATCAAAAGAATGCAACTTCCACAGGTTGAGATAAGAACAGTTCAGTAACTAAGGTAGAACACAAATCACTGCTGCTACCACCAATAATAATAATGATAAAGGAAAAGAATACAGCATCCCATCAACCACAACAGATAACTCACGACACCCCACCAACCGAGTGCTGACCGACCACCTCTTCCAACCACCCCGAGAGAGCTAGGCCTTCCGGATCCTCCCCAGTTACATCCTGGGCATGACGTGCTATGGTATGGAATACCTCTTTGGTCAGTTTGGTCCTGTCAGTACAGTCCTGTCCCTCCTTCCTCC
>NDXB01010221.1:1233-34496 GCA_002631895.1 Agapornis roseicollis
TTATGTATTAACTCACTGGAATTTGTATGGCAGCCAGGGACTGTTTAGATTAGTGTAGGGAGACATCCTCTTAAAAAGTAAAAGAAGTCAATAAGATCTTGGAAACTGGTAGTACAGCTTCAGAAGACCCCAAAAGAAGTAGTCGCATAAACTGGAGTACATTCACTTATATGTTCATTAACATTATAAATAATTATCAGGGATTTGCACATGTGCTAAAGTTCATTTTACACATAGTAAGTAATTTCATTGAATTTACAAAAAAAAAAAAAAGGATTTAATTCCATTTGCAAATCTTTTCAGAGCCAGGTTCTTACAGTAAGTGCTACATTATAATCTTTAGTGTCCATACAGCAAAGAATATAATGTGGTGAAGAAAAAGAATATGATTTTTGCATTTGGCTTTCCCTTAAGGAAAAAAAAAAAAAAAGGATTTAATTCCATTTGCAAATCTTTTCAGAGCCAGGTTCTTACAGTAAGTGCTACATTATAATCTTTAGTGTCCATACAGCAAAGAATATAATGTGGTGAAGAAAAAGAATATGATTTTTGCATTTGGCTTTCCCTTAAGGAAAAAAAAAAAAAAAGTGCAGGTTTTTGACAGGTGCTTAGGGATTTGAAACATTCAAAATGTCTCAATGGGATAGAATTTGTGAGACAAGAACAGGTGAGATGATGGACGGTAAATGCAATTTAATTTTATGCCTGTGGAGTTTATTGCACTTGTCTCATCATAACTGATTTAGCTGGAGTACCTACTTGTATCTGACTTCATACTCGATGTGCTATTTCTTGCAAATCATCCTTTATTGTCATATTTAAGGTTGCCAGAATGAACTATCCCACTGCCATTGAATCATAGAATAATAGAATAGCTAGGGTTGGAAAGGACCTTAGTTCCAACCCCCCTGCCATAAGCAGGGACACATCACATCACCCAAGGCTCTGTCCAACCTGGCCTTGAACACTGCTAGGGATGGAGCAGTCACAAATTCCTTGGCCAACCCATTCCAGTACCTCACCACCCTCACAAAAAAGAATTTTTTCCTTATATGCAATCTAAACCTCTCCTGTTTAAGTTTGAACCCATTACCCTTTGTCCTGTTGCTACAATCCCTAATCAAGAGTCCCTCCCCAGCAGCCCTATAGGCCCCTTTTCAGACACTGGAAGGCTGCTAGGAGGTCTCCATGCAGCCTTCTTTTCTCCAGGCTGAACAGCCCCAACTTTCTCAGCCTGTCTTCATATGGGAGATGCTCCAGTCCCTCGATCATCCTCGTGGCTCTTCTCTGGACTTCTTCCAACAGCTGCATGTCCTTTTTATGTTGAGAACACCAGAACTGCACACAATACTCCAGGTATACTCACAAGAGCAGAGTAGAAGGGGAGGATCACCTCTTTCAACCTGCTGGTCATGCTCCTTTTGATGCAGCCCAGGATACGGTTGGCTTTCTGGGCTGCAAGCTCACACTGAAGCTGGCTCATGTTCAGTTTCCATGTGTGACCATCCAGCCTGTTCTTTATTCATGGAGTGGTTCACCTATCAAATTGATGTCTCTCCAATTTGGAGACAAGGATGTTGTGTGGAACAGTGTTGAATGCTTTGCACAAGTCCAGGTAGATGCCATCAATTGCTCTACCCCTGTCCATCAGGTCCATAGCCCCATCACAGAAGGCTACCAAATTGGTGAGGCAGGAATTCCCCTTAGTGAAGCCATGCTAGCTGTCTCCAAGCACCTTGTTGTCTTTCATGTGCCTTAGCATGCCTTCCAGGAGAATCTGCTCCATGATCCTGCCAGGCACGGAAGTGAGACTGACTGCTCTTTAATTCCCTGAGTCACCCATTTTCCCCTTCTTAAAAATGGGGATTATATTAATTTTTTCCAGTTGTCGGGAATTTCACCTGACTGCCAGTCTTAATTCTTAAGTATGGGTTGATACATTAAACCTTCTACAATGCATATTCATTATGCTCCTTTCTGTATTTTGACCTTCCTGAATTGATTTTCATCTGCAGTAAACCTTCTCTTTTTGAAATGGCAGGCAGGTACGTCATGAAAAGTTCTATTTTTTTCTTTTGCTATGAGTTGAGGTGTCATGGTTTAAACCCAGTTTCTACTCCCCCCAAAGTTGCAAAGCAACCAAACAACAAAAAAAATCGCTCAAAATACCACCCAAACAAACAAAAACAAACAGAAGAAACACCAAAAAAACAACAAAACAACAAAGAAGTAAGACATCACCAGGTGAATTATGACAGGTTACATTAGTGAGACAAGAAAAACTAGAGAGAAATTGCTAAACATCATCAAAGCTATTAACTAAGACAAACATTTTGTTTCACTCTTAAATGTGAGTGTCAGATGCACTGCTGCAATTTTAATTTAGCCAGTTTTTTCTCTTTGTACTACTCAGGCACTTTGTGACCGATTTGTGCCATGTGGCAGTTCTCCAAATATGTGCTAGTTCCATGTGTCTGTTTCCAGCTTGCTGTAAATAGACAGATAAAAAAACACCAGCATATCATTCTACCTGTGGATAGATGAGAATAGCTGCCTAAAAATGCAGTAGAAAGCAAGATTTTATTAATGATTTTAGCATAAATTGAAATCGGTAGTAGAAAGCTAGAGAAGAGCTCTAGAATGTTACATGTGTTTGAAAAAGGAAAATTTGCAAACCAGAAGGATGGCTTTATACTAGAGTAAATCACTCTATTATAAAGGCATGAAATAAATAACACTGTTAACCCTCCTCATTATTAAGGTTCTTAGCAGCTTATAAAGAACTTTAAATAACTACTTTGTTACAGTCAACTGCTTGAAGCAAAAGAAGGCACTAGATGACTGTCAGATTGACAGACCTCTCTTGCTGATTTCGAATCAGAGAACCTAGAAGTTTGGTGTAGTATATGTTTAGTCCCTACCAGTTTGGAGCTTCAAAGATAAATCTCCTGCACAAGAACTGCAGAGAGGCAAAGATATCAAGGCTTCCCAATTCCTTCTCTGTGCTGAAGACTCCCATTATTCGGGGTCTTGATGTGGGGCATATCTGGCCACTATGAAACTTCATCAAAGGGACTTTGTGCTCAGAGAGAAAGAGTCTTATAAGAAAAAAGCTTGGAGGTGGTCTCCTTACCAACTGGGAAGGAATATTTTCATTTTCATTTTTTTTAGTGGGTCTAAAATAGGCGTCACATGGTGATACTACAAGGGTTTTGAGAGGGAAGACTAAAGATCTTAGCTACTTTGCAGACAAGATGTCCCAGAAGAGTATATAAGAAAAATGATTTGCCTTTTATGTGAATTTGGCCAAGAATAAAAGGATTAGAAAAAATATGAACAGGCTTTTATTAGGAACAGTTTTGTATCTGAGTAATTTTTGCAATACTAGATACTCCTGCTTTTCAAACTTTGAAAGCTGCATCTCACTGAAGATTTTATAGAGGCAAAAGAACAAAGAACAAAAAAGTAGTGCATAGCATACTTAACGTAGTTGATATCTTGGACTTTTGTGTATATTACAACAGGACTAGACAGTAGCAGAACATTAGCATGTTCAAGGCATAGAAATATACTCAATAACAGCATCTTACTCATGCTGCTTATACAGTTTTAGGCTCCCTCTCCACTGTCTGTGGAGGAAGCCTAAAATTAACTTTTGTTAGTATTCCCCACTTAACAAAATACAGTTATCTGATATTTTTTACAAAGGTTTATGAGACTGACAAACCCTGCTGTTTAAAAGCTGCAGAAATTAGAGCATTAGTGGTTTTGAAAAATATGTTTTCCTCTTTATTTTTGTGTCTCCAGGGTTTTGTAACATTATTGATCTTCAAGTCAATGCATCATTATGTTGTTCTGTGAGACCACTCATATCCTATTGCTATGTAAGTGCAGCCAATGAAAAACAAAAACAAAAAAAAAAAATATATTTTTAAGAAAATAATGCTTAGATTACAAGCAAAATCAAAAGAAGGAAAAGCCACAAAAGGAATTTCACTTGAGTCTACAATCAATAATATTTGACCTTATCCAGTGTTTAATTGGTTGGTTCTTCAAGTCTTTAAAATGGTGGATTACTTACGCTGGTTAGTGGAGCTTCTTTTACAGCAATTATGTACCTTTTATATTGATCAGGCTTGGTTGTGATTGCACTGTAATGGATAGTTCAACTGGAAGAATTTACTTGAGCACTGATACCCTTTAAGATGTCACTACGTGTTCACAGAGTGGTGCTGAAGCAATAATATTATAGGATACAATTTATAAGGCACTATTATCAAACTAGAAAGATTAAAGTTGAAGTAGAAAGGGCTTGCAAGCTGTGAGGTTTGACAAAGTTCAAGAAAGAGCTGTCAACACTTTTGCTTAGCTTTGGTTTTCTCTTTAAATTTGTTAATTGCTATATGGATGTTTGCATGTATAGAAAGACGTATTTATCTACACACGTGTGCCTGCACAACTTTGAATATGTCTTGTAAGTAGAATTAAGATCAAACAATTATATGTATACATGTCCCTGTGCTTTATGTGGTCTTTAATAATGAAGGAATGCATTTTCCTTTCTTATTTAATTCTTATTGTAGTTCTTATGCTAGTTTTAATTTTATCTTTGCTAAAATTTGGGACTTAGTTAAAGGTGGGTGATTATCTACTGAGGACATTTAACAGTTAGAGGTACTTTGCCCAAAAGAGCTAAGACGCTTACTTTTACTAATTTTCTTTACTGCATTAAATTTAAGTATATTTCTTTGGCTCTGTGAAATGTAATAATTTAATTTAAAAGCTCTTTTGCCTTCTCTTAAGTCAGTTTTACCTTCAGAGTATGTCTTTTTACTGATATCATTAACGCAAATTGCTCTACTTATTAAACCTCCAGCTTCAGGAGGATTCAGGTAGCATCACAGACAAGTATAGAAATCCTAAAAAGAAGTCATTATCTGAACTTTCTGTCCTTATATCTTCATAAAAATCATTCAGAAAAACACTTCTGTTACCATTAAACAGCAGTTCCACTCCTGTGAGCTGGTATGCAACCATGACTTCAGCTGAGGAGATATTTAATATTGCAGTGCATAAAATAAACAGAACTGTTGACATGACATATTTAGGACAAAAGGAGCATATATACAATATTTAAAAGAAAAATCACATGCTGAATATTTCCGGTTTTGAGACACTGCAATTTGTTCATATAAATCCTTTGCAGAGTTTCAGTTTTCAGAGCATAACCCTACAGCACATTTTCATGCAGGAACAACTAATTGAGGCAATTCCTGCTATTATTCATAGACTTTGCGTTAACTTAAAATCCTCATATTTCACAAACAGTTTTTTTAGGATGGAGGAGCAGAACCTTGAGCTAGAGTCGCCAGTTAGAGAGAGTTATTCATTTAACCTTACTTCTTCTCAGCCTATGTAACAACACTGGTTTTGTCTGAAAAAAAATGTTTTTCAGAGCTGAGAGAGCATGCTGTCTTTTAATGTAATTATTGTTCACTGAAAACATGGGACAGCAATTACAGCAAAGAATGGGTATAATGTTGTATGGATTGCAAAACATATAGCGCAAGAGTAGAGGAAGTTTTAAAGACAGCTGATTACTTGAGACTGTTTTTGTAGATTGTGAATTCATACCACAAGCAATGTTCACAGTGAAACTGAGTAGGTTCATCTGGAAAAAAAAAATGTTGTCTCAAACAAAAAATTATTTGCAACAAATAGCCTGATTATCTGCATGTGCATATGAAGGAAGCAATTAGGAGGTTTGTATGTGGATGTTTTTCACTGGAAAGACTGTGTTTTAACACTGAAATCTGCATATTTGAACAGTAAAAAACTGATCTGCTTAATCTAAGTAATAAGTATTGCAGTTTTTTTGTCCTATAAGTGTCATTTTCTTTACCAGACATACCTTTTTGATTTGGAGGACATTTTTCTTCTAGGTGACCTTTCAAACAATCATCTGTAAGCAGACAAGTGTAATGAATCATTTTCTGTTATCATTTTTCAGTTCCACTAGGTATTTCTGACAGGGTAGTTCATTACAGTCTTTTCTTCTGGAAGTTGCCTCAAACTTTTTTCTAATGAAGGATTTCTTTCCCTTGTTTAAAAAAAAAAATAAAAAAATTCAGAGGCTAGGATACTGTTTGTGGCAATAACATTTAACGTAGGAAATGCATTTACAGACATACAAATTTTCAAATGCAGAACAAAATCTGCCCATAGTCCATGTTTTTTAACTGGATAAAAAAAAAAAAGGCATTATATTATTTATATTGTTTTTAATTTTAATGGTTCACATATATGAGAAAAACCAAAAGTATCCTTTTGGTTTTATTCATGATAGCTGAGATCTGGAATATAAATGCAAACAATTAATTTAAAATTAATTAGATTATAATTTATATTATTTTCATAAACTTAATTTGAATAAATCTCAACTTATACAGAATCTTACATTATTGAAGGCTATATTCTGAAAAATAATAAATTTGGCTTTCACTCTAAAGTTGTATGAGAATAATAAGCTCTTTCCTTCAGTTTATTTAGAAACACTTTATTTGATAGTTAATCTGCAAAACTATTATAATTTCTATGATTTTATTTAATTACCTTTTCTTACCATGTGCAATAAGGAAGGGGAGAAATACTTAATTTTGTGTGACTTTTGTCTCAGAATTCACAATTCTAGTTTAATATAGCAACAAACATCTGTTTCTTTGGATTTATTTTTAAACCTGTAAATATTGGTTTATGGTTGATATTCAGGTATTGGTTTAAGTTGTGAAATAGTTTTAACAGTACTTGTAAGAGTACTTATGCATACCATGTAATTAAAAATCTGCACCAGAATTTTAAATATTTTTCTTTATAATGGATTCATGTCCTTAAGTAGTTATCTTTAAACAGCATTCCTTCTTATTTAATATTTATCATCTGATTTCTTTTTCAGAATACCATCAATGCTAAGTGGTGAAAGTGCAACAGAGGAAATTCTATATGAAAATTTCAGCATGAAAATATCTTAAAAAACATGAATATACTCCAGTGGTCAGTTTTAAAAATAGTTCAAAAATATCTTGCCTAGCAAACATTTCATTTGCTATATTTATTATTGGGTTTTACAGTCAAAAAATATCATGCCATTAAACAGGAAAAATGTTGGTAGAAATATTAATTGGCAATTAAATCCAGTAATTGTGATAATAATCACAATCTGAACTTGAACTAATATTGGTGGAGCTCTTATCAGTTAGAGTTCAATAGTTATGGCTGGAAACAGATATAACTAGAGCACCTTTCTTTAGAACACATTTTCATGGATGTTTCAGGGGAGACAAAGAAAGAAGGGGGCCAGCTGCAGCTTTCTTCAGATAGCAGAGAGCAGGGAAAGTGCCATCCTCATTCTTTATTCATTATTTAACCCTTATTATTTTTTCACTGTGTTTTCAAAATATCTGTATTACCAGGTACTTTGAAAAACAGGAGTATTTGAAACCTTTTGAATATAGATTGTTAGGAATGTAGCTTTCCATGTGTCTACTTTACATTTTTAATTTGGCCTCAGACAATCTAAAGAGGCACCTTACAGGTCTTTTTGACCTGTATGTGAAAATGTATTTTTTTTCTTTTCTTCTTTGAACAGTAAAAGCTCAACTGGATAAAAGAGCTTACTTAGGGACAGTGCAAATTCTCCAATGAAATCCTGTGATCCAACAAAACTTCTGTTCATATGAGATCTATATAAACCTGACCATCATGACTACACTACCAATAATTCAAATCAAATCATATATGAACTGGAATTGGGTCATAGCAAAAGATACAGTTGTTATTGCTGTGCAGTGATGGATGAACTTACATAATAATGTCAAAACCTGATACTGATTCATGAAAGTTTTGCATCTTTCACAATAAGCGACCTTCACCTTGCTTTCAAAACTTGGGGGGAGAGGGAGTGTGGAGAATAGTTTCCCTTTCTTGGTCTAGATAGATACTTCAAAAGCTCATTCTCTAACAGTTGTTATATTCACAAGCTATTTGTGCTAGATGTTTGCATAATTTACAGCAGAAGGGATTCAGTTTACATGAGAAATCATTGTCTGGAATAAATAGTTCAGTGGTGGTATGCTCCACCACTTGTATGTTTTACAGCATAGAAGATAACCTGAGGTGAACAGTGGCCATGAGGATGTAATACAACTTGAGTTACATATGCTTTACTTATATCTATTTTACATCCCTTTGTGATGTGTAAATGACATGATGCATACCATGAATGTTAAACATGTACATTTCTGTTCCAGCTTCCAGGAGGGAGAAATACTGTTCTGTATTAATTGAACATCTTTGGCTCAAGCTTTTAAGTGTGACAAACGGAGATGTGCCAAGCTGCCTGAAAGTAATTTGGGCTGTCAGTGAACCACAGTGGCTTCCATTTTGCAGACAACTTCTAGTCTTCTTGGGTCTGTCACATCTCTTTCACACTACCTATTTACCATCTGAATAGAAAGCCAGCACTCTGCAACATAAATAAATGGATTCATCTTTTATATGAGAGTGTTTCTGCGAGGGAGTTCTTCACACTAAACCATCATAAACCAAACCGAACTTCTGTGATGACACAAATGGCAGACAGGTCTCCTCAAGCAAGCAAAAACTAAAGTGCGGCTGGAAGCCAAAGAATGCAATTAATAAGCAGGAGACTTTGAGGTCGCCACAGAATTTTCTCATGTTGGAATGATGTTTGTGTTAGATTAGCTCACTCTCTCCAGGACACCTGAAAGTATATTTATGATAGAACAAACAACCTATCCCTGCGGATACAACAGCAGAAGGCTTTGTTGCTTTATGAGTCTGATCCAAAGCTGCCTTATGCTCCTTAGTTTACAGGAAATCCAGGGTAAACCTTTTATTTACAAATACAGAACACTTGCCAGAACAGAATAAAAAAGCAGCTGATTAATCAGCATGCAGTTTTCATCTTGAAGGGCCTAGCTGCCTGGACCTTTTTAACATTTGGAAGATTAGCCTTGGTGAGAGAAATGTTGTGTGGAAATGCCTTTGATAGCTCTGTGATTAAGTCTATCATACTTTGGAAAGGGGATAGCACCAGGTTTGAACAAGTCTGCATGATAGAACAGAGAATGCTCATGGCTGGGGAAAAAAATCACCTTGTTATAGTTTTGTACTGCTGCCCTTTGAAGCAAAATGATAGGAAAGCTTGCCTTGCTGCTTCAGCTGATAAAATCTGTTTTCTGGAACATGACCAAGTCTCAACATATATCATTTACAAGAAACAAGGAAGACAAAGGATTGTATTCCCAAATAGGCTTGGAATACCTTGGCAACTGCTAAGAAAATACAAATAAGAAACAGTGCCCTGCTAGTTCAACCCATAAATTATGCAGCTGTTCATTACCAGAATTATATATCTCATGCTGCCCTTTGGAAAGAAGGCATAGTGCACAGAACTGGAACAATTACTGAATTGTAGTACAATAACAAAGACCTCCTGAAGTGTCACATGTATGTAGAGGAAGATAAGAAAGGCCAGCTTAAGTTCTTGGCATTTTAAAGAAGGCAATCAAGAAACCCTTTGAATTCCTTGGTTTTCTTTTTGTGCAGTTCATCTACATTTTTATGCAAGTCTGACAAAGCATCCCATTCATGTGTCAGCACTCTTGTCTCTGGATGCATTAGTGTTTATTACAGGCTGAATTTGCAGATGCTACCATTTGAAAATAGTAATAGAGCCAGTTGTGTGGCCTTAATATTTATATAATTAGTAATGATTTTAAGCTTCCCTCCCCAGTACTCCTGAAATAAAAACGGCAACATTAGCATGGTCAAGCATAACAGTGCTCAATACAATCCTGTAAGCCTAAATTGTTTTGCCATAAAAAGCTTTGAATTTCAGTCTGAAATAAAATATGTTGTGTTAATCAGCTTACCATTAATGAATGATATAAGTGACACATTTGGCATATTTTTCACATTTAGCCACAACCTGATTTATTTCTTTTTTTAATCACACATAAAATGTGTGCTCTGAAAAGTGTGCTGGAGCATCTTGAATCTTTGTATTTGTTGATGTGAAAATAATATGTTGTATTTTTCATCTCCCAAAATCTTACCCAGCACTATGGTCTGGAAATTAGCCTAATAGAATTTTTTTTTTTGTAGTCCTTTTTATAGTTTCAAATACGGTGTCTCTTCATACATTTAGATTGTACTGAGAATATCTGCAATCATACCCATTCTTTTGATGAAGCAGAAGAAATGTGATATTTACTGTTAAAATATTACTTATCCAGAACTCAAGCCTGTTCATAAAATGTAAGAATTGCACTCTCCCAGTATATTCAGTGCTATGGTGTTCAATATCTCTGTGTATTTGTCCTGGGTTCAGCAGTAGCAGTCATTTTTTTCCTTCTTAGTAGCTGGTGCAGTGCTGTCATTTTGACTTTCAGCCTGAGAACAGCGCTGATAACACCTATGGTTTTAGTTGCTGATCAGTAATGTTTGCTCTGACCAAGGACTCATGCTTTGCTAAGGAGGAGGGGAAATCGGGAGGAAGCAGAGAGAGGACACCTGACCCAAACTAGCCAAAGAGGTATTCCATACCACAGCATGTCATGCCCAGGATGTAAAAACTGGGGGCAGTTACCTGGAAGGGCTAGATCACTGCCTGGGTCAGGCTGGGTATTGGTTATACCTTAGTTACTGGACTGTTCTTATCTCAAACCGTGGGAATCACATTCTTTTGATTCTCCTCCCCATCCCTCTGGCAGTGGGGGGAGGAAAGGCAGGGAGTGAAAGAGCGGTTGCATGGTTCTGAGTTGCCAGCTGGGCTTAAATCATAACAATATTAAATCCTTCCTCATATAGAGAAGACTAAAGAAAGGTAATTTAAAAATAGATCGAGTTTCTCACTTTATTTCATTTGTTAGGACTAGAAAGTTTCAGTTATTTCTATGTTTTGAAATTAAAAACAGAATTAATAGATACTGGCAGACTAGAACAGCATTTAAGAATGCATTTTTTGCTGTTCATATGTTGTTCTTTATTATATTACTTTGTCCAATGGTTTGAAGGAGATGAGTTCAGTGAATCTCTGTAAATCAGGAACAAATGCTAAGTAAAAATTGTGTACAAATGTACAAAGGAATTATTAAGGAAGATTAATGTTTTAGAATCTGTCCCTTTGTTGTGTAAATAGTAACGTGACTTAAGAAAAATTAAAAGCAAATCAAAACATTTTGATTGTATAGATGAAAAGAGGAATTACTCGCCCCTTAGGGGATCCAGCTATCAGGGTCTGTACGTCTTGAGTTTGGGAATGATGTGTGAATGCAGAGAAAGCTGTGATAGGCTTACAGCATCGCTATTCCTAACAAACAGCATCCCTGAAATTATCAGAGCTGAAAGACACTTCTATTGCTTTTATTTCAGATGCTCTGTAACTATTTTCACACAATAGCTTTACCAGAAATTCTAAAGATCGTGTCAGAGGGCCCTTGTGTGTTTTGTCTTATATTCCATTTACTTTGCTCTGCTGTAATCTATTCATTAAAAGCTTGTATCACTGTTAATTTCAATAAAATCTCCGTTGTGCAGACTGGGCAGAAGTAATTTCTCCCTTTGCTGCTTTCTCAGTGACCCAAGAATAGGACACTTGAAAGTGCAAATAATTAACAAAGTCATTAATGCTTGTCACTAGCCACTTCAACAAGCACCTAATCACTGTAAAGAGCTTACATTACAATGGAAGTTGTAACTGTCTTCTGCAAAGACAGCTCAAACGTCTTTTAAAATATAAAAATATTTTAATTGTCTTCTAAACATCAGTCCATCTTCTACTCAGTTTCCAAAACTTAATCAGAAGCAAAAAAAGCCGTATGAAAATCCACCATCAAGAGGGTAACTGCAGTTCTCTCTTTGCTAAGACCTCACTGTGATAGAGAAAACCTGAAGGGAGCTCATATCCTTGCTTCTGGTCTGAGGGCCACACGCTCATCATGCAAGTAACATAGACACCGTTTTGCCTGTGCAGCTTCTGTTTTGACTGGTCTTGGGTTTTGAGTGGACTTGCTATTTATATAGCTGGGGATCTGGTTTAAGACTTCTGTGAGCAATTCTGCCTTGAGAAGAAAAAAAAAAAAACAAACAAACAAAAAAACCAGAAACCCCTGCATTCATGTTGTGATTCTTTGTTCCTATGGAAATTGGAGACCGGTTATCTGTGCAATGAATTTCATCTCTTATGAATGAATTTCAGGCACTATGGGAAACCAAAAGAGAGCATTCCTAAGCAGAGTGCTTTCAAGGCAGCCACAGAAAACATGACACCCCCCACAGGTCTGGCTTGCTGGAGGGGTTACTAGTCTGTCATCTCTAGCACAGTTATCTCAGTACTTCTTTTGGACGACAAAAGAAGACTCAAATTTGGGCCTGTGAGCTGCAGATAGCTTTTCCTGAAATCAAAGAAAGAAAAGAATGTCTAGTTTGGCTGTAAATATAGTGCTGTTGTTCTTGCTATTGACAAGTACTTTTTTGTACCTATTTCTATGCATTCTCCAAATTCTGTCATTGGCCATTAGCTCTGAACAACCTAACAGGAGATTTTTGTTATTTGCAGTAACTTTAAATGCTTGCTTTCTCTTTATGGCTGCTGCTGCTGTTAAAATATTTATACCCTTGATTTTAAATAAATAAGGCCTCTATGTTTCTCTAAATCAATGTGATTAAAAAACCCCTTTCTCCCAGGGAATGCTGGATGAATGCCAATTTAGCCTTACAATAAAAAGGCACTTTTCTGCTGGAGAGTTGCAAGCACTGGCTGAAATATGAGGATGATTCTGACAATGATTCTAGGGTAAATTAGGAGCAGTTCAGCTGGTAAATTGGTATTGGTGTAGATGAGATAAAAATCAGCCTTTGCATGTATGAAACAATCACATATCACAAGAGTCACAATATAAACCTAGAAATGTGTTCCAATGAATTTTTCACTAAAGATGTGAACCCTGGCAAACATTCCCCTGATAGCTGTTTTAAAAGAGGACAAATTCAAAAAGATGTATCACATATCAGTGGGCAATAAACACAAAGGATTCTTTTGTTGATGCAGCAATTGTTTACTTGAAACATGAGAGAAATAGAACAGCCTGTGACAAAAGACAGAAACATACCCGGTGTGAATTCTCTTATTCAAGAGGGAGAGATACCCCTTCTTTCAAAACTGTCACTGTTATTGTTATGATTAATCATAGCATACTTTACATGAACCCCATCCTTCAATGGCACTTAGCTTCAGGGAGCTGTCAAATGGGCCTCTGAAAAGAAATTAGTTCGTGAGTTTTACTGTCTGTTCATCTTAGTTTCCTCATTTAGCAGTCAAGAACAGGCATAAGTACTTGTAGGGCATCCATTGCCATGGTATTAGAGAGCCATGTAATCTACAACCCACTGCATTGCCCTGTAATGTATAGAAATTCTATTATCCCCATTTTATAGATGAGCAGTAAAGACACAGAGGAACTAAATGACATAGCTAAGGTCACACACATTGTCTTTGATTTACTAGATATTTTGAAAGATCTGTCTTCTGTTGCTTCAGCTGTAGAAGCTCAGGATCACACATACACATCTGATCTAGGCACTTTGGGTAATTTAGTAGTCAGCAGGGAGAAGAAGACACTTTCAGGGCACAATTCATCTCATCGTAAAGTAAAACCTAAAGGACTTCAGATGAATCACATTGTAAAAGAGCCCATTTAAAGAATCTAGCTGATTAGCTGAAAGGTGTTCTTCAATTACAAATGCCAGTATTTCATCAGATCATTCCTACTTGTAGTACCTTCTTTTACTAGGTGAGATTTTTTTTTTTTTTGAGGGGATGTTAATGCTGGACAGCATTCACACTGAAAAATTCCACCTTCTTGCTAGCATTTCTTATTCTTAATGGCACATATTCTCTCTCTAAGGAATTACAAATCCTTTAATCTACCTTGTATTAGAAACAGTACATTGTGACTATAGTGTCCTAATACTTTATTTCACTGCAAACTCCTACTGTACATCAGCTGCCATAACTATAGGTCAGATATTAAGGAGTGAAATGTAAGAGTATAAACTTCCACAAAGATTCACAATAAAGCTAAGTCTACCTTTTTTTCATGGGGAATTTTACTAATATAAGAATCTAAATATTGGGAAGCGGTCCAGTAGTCTGCTATCATAGACACCATGTCACCATATTTAGTCTCTTGGCAACACTATCTCTTAATTCACAAAGTTTTTTACATCTCTAATTGTTTACCATACATTCTAGCTAAACTAAAATAATTTCTTATACAGCACTTTATCACATGCTTTACAGAACTCCAGAGAGATGAGTTTCACTCAATTTTCTTTGCTTCTAAAACTGAAGTAATTTACCACGGTAATCTCACATTATCTACCACTCTTAAAACATATGTGGCAGGGCTTCCTGTTTGTCAGTTGTCAGGGTGTTTTATTTTGCTTTTTAATTCTGTTTAATTCCTTCAGATCAATTCTTATAGATTTGTGGTAACTTGTGCTCTCTTTTCTTTCCTCTAAGATTGGCTGCACAGCTATGACATTCCTGTGAGGTAGTGCTCATCTTATACTTCCCTTTTTTTTGTGTTGAATATAGGTTCTTCCTCCAACTAATTATGCCTGGTTTTTGTGCAGTAAATGCCTGCCCAGTAAACAGCAGGTGTCAGATAAAGAACATCAGCTATGGATAGAGAACCTTAGGTTATATGCAGCACAGTTAGCATGAAGTTTAAGCAAGTATTTCTAGTTGGTGCTGTGACTACTGCAGGTCATGCTGAGGTGGGCTTTTGTGCAAACAACTGTTGCAGTCTCACTTAATCAACCTTGTCAAGAAGGAGACCTTACTAACCTCTATCTTTTATCTGTAAAATAGTAGCCTGAAGGTTTGCTTAGGAAACTGACGTAGATCCAGAGAAAACACTGTCAATGCACAACCATTAGGACTGTTTTTAATATTACTGCTTTCTGGAAAAAGAGCACTGTGGAAAGGATATGCAAGCCAGTAGTGAACAAATTACCAAGATTTTATGTCATTCGTATGTTCTTTGACAATACAAATATAGAAACAGACAAAGTTCCTTTGAAAGTCAGACTACTGAGAAGTTGCAAAGTGATTACCTGGGACTGTGAAGTAGATTAATTAACAAATAAAAAAAAATACAGTGCTTAATAAAACCCTTCATTCTGACAGGTGTTTTCTGCTTTCAGTGCTATTTTTGTCCCCACAGCAGGGAACAACATTTTCTGTTTTTATCAGCACATAATGCCAGAATGGGGGACCAAATGCAACTTACAAAAAGATGTTATCAATCTTTTCAAACTTTTTTGAAGGGTTTGTTGTCTCACTTGCACTCAGCAAAGCTAATAACAGTAGTTGAATTTTGCAATTGTTTGGTTTTCAGTGTCATAGGTGTGGGCCACTGTCCTACAGCTACAGCTTTGGTCCCTTAAAACTGCAGAAATCCATACTGCTATGGTGACAGACACCTGAAATACTGTGAAAGTCAGTGCAGTCCCTGATATTTCTATGAAATTCCATTCTATTTTTGTGTTACAGTGCAGAAAGAATGAAAATTTTCTCTAGAGAAGTCATCTGAAACTTTTCGGCATGGGCTTTCAGACCATCTGAAAGCCTTGCTAGAGTAGGGGCTCTTTCTGTTCAGATGGAATCTACTCTCAAATAACAGAGCTCAGGAAAAATTATTTTCTTCATTGGGCTTTATTTTGTAAGTAAAAAAGTCATTGGTTTGATATAGCAACTACTTTTAAAGAAATACCTAATTGCATAAGGGAAAGTTTCCTAATCTGTGTGCACACATTAGGAGATGAAAGTGACGAAGTGCAATGGCAAAATCAAGGGTAGGACACAGCTCCAGATTCAAATGCTAAATTTAGCTATCTACAATGAAGGTGTGTAAATAGTGGTTAGGTGCCTTCTCCTTTTGGTTAATGGATAACTAGTAAAAACAGTTAATACAGAGAGCTTTTCAGATTCACTTCCGTACATTGGGTTTGGTCAATTCCTGTATTGTATTAACTAGACCAATAAGATGGACAGGATCTCTGTTAATTAAAATGAGATATTAGAAAATATGTGTATCTCTGGTTCTCATGTAGACATGTAAAGTGTAGTTAGCTATATTTTGAACCTGAATCTGAATCTCAGTCCTATACTTGTCTCCTCTGTAGCATTTCATCACCTTGATCTTTAAAGTTACAAATATATAAGATGAAACCTTCCCTCCATAATAAGCTCAGATGACTGTGTCTAGAGCTGAACTCTAGGATGGAATGGATCCCACTTTATGACTCTGTATTTAAGTAATCTTAAGCTTTTACCCAAAGAAGTACAAGAAGAAGC
The DNA here is from genome assembly GCA_002631895.1 of Agapornis roseicollis. Lineage (NCBI taxonomy): Eukaryota > Metazoa > Chordata > Aves > Psittaciformes > Psittacidae > Agapornis > Agapornis roseicollis. Next base: position 17,678 of record NDXB01010221.1, read on the forward strand.
CACTCACCCATGTTAAGTGAACTCTGGTAACTAAAATCAGTCTTACAAATGTGTAAGAGAAGAACTTACCATCCAGGCAGCTGAGATGGAAAGAAATATTTTTTTTGGAGAAAAAACCACAGGAATACTGGTGAGACCTGAGTTGAAAACATGTCAAAAAGACAGTAAGCAGAACTACGTATAGACAACTTTGAAAAAGTAAAGTCTTCAGCTGAAGAAATTGTAAAGGAAGAATTGGTGTAGTATATAGGGAAGCTAAATGCTAAAGGAATGACTTGTAGTTCACAAGGGAATTGATCTGTTTCCTTCAGTGCATGCCTTCCTAAATCAGGCTTTCTGGTAAAATTAGTTTGGTGTTCTAGAGAGACAAAAGACCCAGTTTTACACTCAGTGAAGGCAGTAGCAAAACTCCAACCTATTTCAAAGGAGAAGCAGTATGTGTTTAGTGAATGTGTGGAGAAACACCTGCCTGTCTCTGTTATCCCATCAAATAAATTGGAATACTTTTGTTTGTCTACTGACAAAGTATTCTGGCATCTCAGATAGGTCATTGTGCTCTTAAGTGTTTGGCATTGTTTCTAAATGACTTGCTGCCTCTGAAGTTACCATTTAATAAATTAACTCAATTGATAGGTTAATAATCTTCTTAAATGTGACTGTTAATTTTCTCATAACTGCAGTTTTATAGTAGTTCTTATTCTAAAGCTAAATTGTTGGCTCAAAGCCATGCATTACTAGCTGGGCTTTGCAGGGAAAGACAGTGTGTCCTAACCAAGTGTCAGTGATCCTTTTCAGTGTTCTTCAGCTCAGATCAGTCATTGAACTCAAGCCTGGGACAAAGTCATTAACAGAACAATAATTCTTAGGTGTTTTGACAAGGCATTCTATAAATGGTAATTAACATCTGCAGTGCAGTTCCTGCCATGGAGGTGAAGCAGCGGAAATGTTATGTGAACTAAATCTGGCAACTGGAATTCTTCATTTAATCTTTTGTATTCTGGTAAATCAGCACTTTTTATATATATATACAGGAAGGAATATGTATCGTTTCATACAGCTTGCTAATCTGAGTTCCTTCACAGTTTTTCAATTCTACAACACATTGAATAAGCACAAAGCTGTTTATATTGCCCATTATTTTCAGAAGCTTGAATGTGCCGAGCCTATGACATACCTCATTAAGTATAAGCCCAAAATTATATTATGCATTGATTTTTATTTTTTTTTAATTACTATTACAAGATGGAAAATAGAACCAATAAATTCAAATATATGAAATTACAGTTTACCTTTATGTTTCAAACTGGAACCTAAAAGAAACTCCAGTGAACTGCCAAGTATTGGCAACTCTCATGTTATAAGAATTGTCAGATTCTTACACGATTAGGCAAGGAATATAAGTTTCTAAGGAGGTAAGCAGTCTTAAATCTTGTCTTTTGGTTTTATACAAAAACTGGTTTCAGGAAAGCAAAACAGCAGTTTTTCTTGGTATGGTCCTGCCCCAAAATTGTTTTCCATATAAACAAAATTTGCCAAACTTTCAATTAGTGTTTTTTTGATTCCTTGAGAAACCAGGCTGCAAAGAATCATAAATGAGAATGTGAAGAGGTTGTTCCTTTTGTAAGCGTTCATGATCTGTGCTCATTAGAACAATTCTTCTTTAAGTATCTCTCTCAAGCCATTTTGATCTATTTAAAAATAAATAGTATTTTTACTATTTGTTTGCTTAAAAAAGTTCAGGCACCTGGAAATGCCATCCAGGATATTTCTTTAAATGTGTTAATGGAGAGCTACCATATGTGTACTTTCAACACTCATTTCAGACAATATTTTTACTATGAACTTAGATTTGAATGCAAATTAAAATGGCCTACTTTACAGCTTCTTTTGCATGAATAAATATAACACAGTAAAAAATAAATGTAAGAAGTCTGGAAGACTTGGTTTGCTGAGATGTTTCATTAAATAAGAAAGAAAAAAGAAAAAAAAAAAGACAAAGTTTTCAGCCTCCATTAAATGTGGATTCACTTTTCATGTGAGATATGGTTTGATTTCATCTTTAAAATCACTAAGATTTTTCTTTTTCAGTCTTCCAGGTAAGAGTGAAAGCTCAGAAGTATAGCTCTTGCCAAGGATTACGATAAGACTAACTAAAAGTATTCAGAAAATAGCGTGTGCACACATTGCTTCTGTGTTAATTTTCTGGATATTGAATGTAATGACTAAATGCAACATAGTTACATAGTTTAATTTTGAAGCATGTTTTAACAAAATTTAAGTGTTCTGACTCAGGAACATTTGTTTACTTGGAGTTTTACTGTAAATTATATAAGTTCATTAAGACACTTATGGATATGTCTTCTGAAAAATGATGCAAAAAAAAAAATTTTTATAGGAACTGTAGTATAGGTGTAGCTCTGAGATAATGAAAGAAAGCACTTTCTAGTATTCCGTGTGTAAAATGCCTGCAGTTCTGACAACTCAACTGGCACTGAGCTGAATTTTACAAAATGAACTAAATGAGATGCCATTATACAAGCAGAATTAGGAAAAGATTCTTTCATCTTTGGATTAGTTTAATAGCATCTCTGACATCTGTGTCCTGGGAAATTTATCAAGTATACATTTCTGTTTAGAATGGAAGACAAAATCGTCAATATAATCCTTTCTTGGCACCTCATTTAGGTACTTTCTTCTGTTGATTACTTCAGTTATTCAGGTTCAGGTAGCCTAAGATAGGAGAAGTACTTGCCAGATTTAGGTCCTAAGTCTGCAGCAAGAAGTGTACTTCAAAAGGTCTTTTCAAGTCAGTTAAATGACTTATTTGCATAATAGCACTTACACATAAAGCATCTGCCACAAATTTGCAACAAATTCAGTTTAACCTAAATTCAGTTTTGGCCTGAATTGTACTTAAGGAAAATAGGAAAACACAAAAGTGAAGAAGTGAAACACACATTCTAATAGGGCTTCATAAAAAAAAGATGCATTTTAACTTAAATTTAATGTTTGATTATATATCTGTAATTAACTAGCATTATGTTTTTAAATAACATAATAGATGTCTGCATTTTAATTTTCTCTTAGATGAATTGTCATCTGAAGGATAAGATTTGTAATTTTTCGATATTTTCATTTTTTCCCCTATTTTTTATTTATTTAGACAATTGATTTTTCCTCTTTTATTTCTCCAAAAATCATGGGAAAAATGTTTACTTTGGCACTTGCTGCAGTACAGAGGTTAATCAAGTGCTAAGAAATAGTACTTAGGAAAAAAGGATAAGTATTCAAAAATGCAACTAAGTGATAGAATTTGAAATGAAGCTACACTGACTGCTCCTGGTGATAGTTTTATATTATAAATTTTATAAAGGTCCTGGAGTTAATAATGTGGAATTATTTTTCTCAAGAAAAAATCCCAGACTTGTTACTTTTAAAGGGAAACAAGACAACAATCCTATTCAGGAATGCCTCAAAAAAATTGGTTTGTTTCATTTGAGAAAAAGAAAAACTTACAGGAATGCAGAAATATACTGAAATTTGGGACCAAATTCCTGAACGTCTGGAAAGGTAATAAGAAAATGAAGTAAGTTGTACAGTTTTGGTTAAATAACATTTTCCATCAAAGTTATTTTTAATGAAGGATGCTACACTTTATGATTAAATGAGATAACTCTTGCTGTGATCCCTATCCTGTTTTCTTCTTTATACATTTCTGTAGTGAATAATAAGAGCAGTAAGGTTATGTTTTAGAAACTCTGCAGTCTTTTTCATCAAGTTCTGTTGAGCACAGCCTATTGCTATTTCTAGAACTTGCTTGAAAGAACAAAGTTTTGTGCAATCTTAAAATATGATGTCTTTTTAAAAAATAAATTATATTTTATTAGAATACAATAACTCATAATAATAATAATAAAAAAAACCCACAACCAAACAAAAAAAAAACCCTTGCAGTGGAAATAAAGAAACCCCTTTTCTTAGCCTATCAAGTATATATTAAACTAATAGCAGAATATTAGTGATATTTCAAGACTACAGGAAAAATTCGCAGTTTGAGCCTTACAAGAGAACTGGAGATATAGGGGTGAATTACTGAATGACTTATCAAAGAAGATTAATATAAACTAACAAAACTACTAAAATTTAATAGATGGTTTGGGTTTCATTAACCCTAAGGACGGTCTGAGGAAATTGTGGAGATAAGTACAGTAAATAATACTATATGCATGTCTGTTTGAATATAAAGTTTTTCCCTAATTTGAAACTCAAATAGCTTTGTGGTGCAGCACATAACTTACAAAGATACCTTTCTAAATCTGGCCCATAAATTTTATCATTTTCTTTTCTTTGCAGTTACATGTGTTCCAGGCTTTTAACTGTATGATCTGTCCTACTTTCAAGACTTCAGGAAACTTCAACAATAACAGTCTTCTCCCTCTTATAAATAGCAGCATTTCAGGGTCTTCCATTTATTTCAGAGTGCGGAGAAGTAAAATAATTCCAAAGTATTCATTTTCTGAAAGATAACTTGACTGTAGCAGGCTCCCTCCAATAAGCCTCTTCAGGGCTTCACAGGATCACCCTTCCTGAGAATGCTTGATATGCCCTGCCATTTGGGTATTTTGGATAGTGTAGTCATCAGTTGTTTTATTTTACTGGCTGACGGAACCATTTAACTTGTAATGAAAAAACTTTATGCAAGTGCATTTTCAGATATCAAAGCGAATTAATCTAACACCTTCTGGAATGTTGGCATAATGATCTGGACTCATTATTTTAAATACAGAGAGCTAGATGTAATTGCCATCCATTGATTCTTTTTTTATGAATGGACAGAAACTCACACCTCCAAAAAGTGAATCAGGTCTTCAGAGAGCTGAATCACTTTGTGCAAATGCTTCTTTCTTCAATGATAACAGAAGGAGATAAGGATGTCTTCATACCCAACTGGAGCATGGAAATGAAGTTGCTCACTTTGTGAGTGATTCTGTTCACTTCAATATGCATCACTTTATTAATTGCATTCTGTTATTAAATGAAGATAAGAGATTTAGATGTTTAGATAGAGTATACATATAAAATATAGAAAGTGCATGTGATATATATATATAAATAAAACACACTATATATAATTGTAGAGATAGCACAATTCATCATATATATCTATATGATGGTGACTTGTGCTTTCATTCAGTTATGGATTGGGAAAATTAATAGCCTTACATGGATAAAATCACAAGATATCATGCCTATCCTCAAGGCATTATCTGTATTTATCACAAGACAGAAGGTCAGGCTTTTACTGTAATTAGAAAGTGATCAGGAGAAACAACTCTTTAATTTAGACTCCTTTTAAAAATCATAAAAATCAAATCAAATTCATGTTGACTGGTTTTATTTTTTTCTGCTCTATGTGAGTTGTTAGTCAGGCATTATCAGATGAAAAAATGTTTATAAAACTGTACAGTGTTGAAATAAATATTGTTCAACTTAGTTTCACAGCATTCTGTCAGTTTTTCTCATTTCAAATAATACCTTTCTTTTCCACTTTGAATACTCCTTTTTCTCATATGCAATTTGTAGAATTTACTCACCATAATTTGATATTATGATAAACAGTTAACAGAATCTTCAAATAATTGTTACTTAAGTTGTTTTTTGACTGACACCAGCTTTAAGGCATATTAATAGATCAGAAAATGTGACCATGTCAAAAGTGGTGCTGTCTCAGCAGGTTGCCTGTAAATCAATTCAACACAGTATTTTGATCAAGTACCATAAATATTTAGATGTAAGAGAAAAAAGATTGTAAATGATTGTGACCATGGGGTGCTTTATAAATATTTTATTATCACCATCCATCATCACTTTTTGGGATGTTGTGGTGAATAAATAATTTTTTTTAGGCAGCAATATGAAAAGCTACATAACAAAAAAAGATTAATGCTGAAAATGAATAGTATTTCAAATATTTGAACATTCACTGTGCTTTGGTCTTGGTAAGTGATCTAATCAAATTTGGAAAGTTCATTTGAATCCTCTGTGGTATTTTGACTTGCTACATTGTCCTGTTAAAACTAAGTGTATGGAGGGGGGAAAAAAGAAAATTAAAAAAGCTTGTTTTGAGCAAATAACATTAGATGAGATAGCATTCTTCATAGGAGTAGCTCCAACAGATGAAAAGATGGATAAGTTCCATGCCATGCTAAAGATGGGTACAAATTTATAAAGATACGCTTGTCTGGTCTTTGTGTGCCATAAAGTCTGTCTAAATAACAATATCCTCTCAGGGAGAGAATCTGCTGTTCTGGCTGCTCATGTATTATTGTATTTGGACTATCTCCATTTGCAAATGTTGACTTTTCATCTGTGACCAAAGAATGAAATCTGTATGAGAGATGTGTAAAACATTTAATCTTTATTTATTTGTTAACAAAACAGGTTTTTGCAAATCCTGTTTGCATTTCTTTTCTCCTGTTCTCCCTGGAAGGTGACTGTCTGCATTCACAATGTGACACTTAAGCTGAGAATACAAATTGCAGAGGTTTGGGGGGTGGGGGTGGTGTTGCTTGGTTGGGTTTTGTTTGTTTTGGTTTGTTTTTTTAAATGACAGAGTGCATTAAACCAGAATAACAATCCCATATATTATTTTGCATCTTCTGTAATTCTAAAGAGTATGCTACAATTTGCTACATTTGTCAGGAAAAGTTTATACAGAATACAGTTTTATGTTAATATTTGCTGATAAATAGAATTTTAAGACCAGAAAGAATCATAGAATCATAAAATAGTAGATTATGTAGTGAGACTACAGTTTTATATTCCAAGGTGTAGAGTTTCACGCAGTTAAATTCTGAGGGGAGTTGGAAGGGAAGAAGAATGGCATAGAGATCTGAACATAGGCAATGTGCAATCCATCCATGATAGGTAGCAGAGCTGGATTTTTATCATCAGTAAAGAGCACTGAATTATCCAGGTTTGAGCTGTTCAGTGAGAGCTCAGACCATGACTGCTTTGGAAAGCCTCCTGTGCTAACATTCTACACCCTTGGTTGCATGGACCATACCCTTGTGATTTCAGGGAGTGTAAGTTTCCTGCATAATAGTCACTAGTCTAACATTAGTCAATTCATCTATCTATTCATAAAGACTAAACAAACTTGACCCCTTGTATCTCACAAGCTCAGCAGTCACATAAGGTGTATTCAGTATTGATCACAAAATGGCTTGCTTGCTATCTTCTATGGATAGTTGAGGGCTAGAATCTAGTTAAATCCTTGTGACTTTTCAAGCAACCAAGAGGAACTGCCACTGTGTTACAAAAATGTATTTCATACTCTGAGATGTCATTAAGCGTTAAGTCCTAAATAAATCCAGTACTAAATGATTTCTGTTATAAAAAACACAGAACTAAACCAGAAATGTAGTAACGTGCAGCTGAAGTGATTTACAGGGGAGTGTTTAGATGGCAGGAGCAGATGTAAATGTGACCTGCTTATAGACTGAATTTTTTATTTTCAAACAAGCTGGTTTGGAAGACTTCATGGGACTATTAACAACTTTAAAATACTAAACACTGCTGAAATTCCTAATACTTTCTGTATGTATTTGCTCACTCATGGCAACATGCAAACTTAGTCTTGTGGTACCTGCTCTGCATCTAGCTGGACAGTAGATAAGGTAGGTTATTTTTTCCCATCTGCAGAAACAGACCACAAAATTTCTTACAAGGAATGTCTAGGTAAGCAGGTGTAGGGAAACCAAAGGCTTTATTTATTCTCAAGGGCATTGTAAAATGAAGTTCATTTCTTGGAAGATGTCTTGCCTTGGAAAATGCAATGAACTGAAATTTTCTCTAGGCTGCCAGTGCTTCAAAGACTTTGTGGTACATGACTACTTCCTGAACATGCACACATTGAAATGCATAGCAGTTTACATATGTGTATGTCAACACAGAGAAAGTAACTGGAAGTAGGCACAGAATGTTAAGCCAGATAAAAATAACATATTGACAACAGAGCCATTACTGATGGAGGTGTAACTTGTAAGTGGTAATGGTATTAAATTTCTAGGAAGGATACTAGAAAAAAGAAATTAAATATAACCACCTAAGTAACAAACACTTTCATTGTAACATTTGTAATTCAGACATAAATGAAAGAAACTTGAAACAAGAAATATAGACTACTTTCTATGTGATCATGTTATTAACACCTACCTTTTCTGTAGCAGATTAATAATTTCAGCATTCCCTGGGTGTGTAAGAATTCCCCTCCTTTGCAGTGTGTCATGATAATTTTTCATTTCTCAGAAGAGCACTTGTTACCAAGATCAAGGTTGGTTCTTGTACGTCTATAGGATGGAAGGACCAGAATCTATAAGGAAGAAAAAGGAGCTGGAGCTGAGCCTTCTGGAAATGTTCTAACCACAGGTAGCCCCTGCACAGCGTTTGAAACAAAAGGCAGGTGCCCTATCTGTGACCAGCCTATGGGTATAAACCAGAGGAGGAAAAACCCAGGCTACTGTATTACTATACTGTTCAAAGCTACAACCTGTTGACATATGTTAGGTGTACTCTTAAAATGCCAAACATATTTAGATGTTCATGATATAAAGGGAAGTGAACACTTGTTTTTTTTTACTCTGAAAAGATTTAGACATGAAGCAGTCTCTGAAGCAGTTCTGTGTAGAAAAAGAATTTCAAGCAGTTGAACAGTGTTGCATTTCAAATTGCCCATACTGTCAAAATTTTTGAAATTGTACTTTGGATCTTAAACACCTACACTTCTGTGGAACCTATCTGAATCACTTAAGCACTTCACAGAATTGTGTAGAAAATTTTGTTCTTCCAGCTTTCCCTGTCTTTTCAGAAAATACTTTAGTTGCTGCATTTCTGTATTCTAGGCAGTACCTTGCACCCACTTTTACACCCCTGCTTCCTGTCCTGCCTGTTATTGTGCTAATTAAGGGTTCTTGCAGCTTATCTCTGCTAAGTAATGCAGATATAAGCTAACCTTATGCTATTATTTAGTTCAGTGGTGATGAAAAAGAAGCTTGAGCCAAGACAGAGAACAGGAACTAGCAGGGGTTTCTTGGTCTGTACATGAGTACAGAGGATGCGATATCAGGAAGGGAAGAGAGAAGCAGCAGGTTCCAAGGTGATGGTGGTAAGTGTACCAAAAACTGACAGCAGCAATGGTAGGAATCCAGGGACCTTGGAACAAGGTGATCTGGGTCCAGAATGTGATTTTATCAGCACTGACTGTGCCAGGTGGAATGACCATGGAAGGAGCCACTAAAAATATATTTTTAGTAGTCACTGAATCTTGCAGTTAATTAATGGTACCAAGAAAACACATTCAGCCCAGCATGTATGTGGCTTTGTAGTTTTGGATTGTATTTTTTCTACAGTTTAGAAATAAAGAACTGTCTCATTTATTTTTCTGATATGTAAAAGTAAAAAAAAAAGTCAAAATATTTTTCTTCATTATAAACTGTTTTCCAGGTTTTACACTTGCTAAATACAGCAACTGCAAAACCTCTTTGAAATGTAATGATGTCACTTTAGTTCCAATAGATGTGGGGAAGGCTGTAAAAAACCTGTGGTCTCAGATAAGGTCATTTAGTAAAGTAGTCCTTGAAAGCCTAAAAATGCTTTCTGTATTTGAGGTTAAATAGAGCTGAAGATGTTGCTATTGTTCTCTTTTTTATTTTTAAGGTACAGTATGAAAAGTTAAATAAATATGATTGCCTGAAACATAAATATGGCAGTGTTCAGATCTACTATGTTAGTATTCCTCAGGCAAAGAGTACCTATTATATTTTTTTTTCTTTTAAGACCAAAAAGTCTCACTGAGTGGAACTTATCCTGTGGTCTTAACTCTTTCAGAATTGAAGAATGAATTTTCTGGCTTAAAGAGAGTGAGTTTTGGAGAAGCAGGTTGAAAAGCAGCTGGTCAACACACCAGAAGCTAGTTGCTAATTGCAGCAGTAAGTTAATCAATGAAATAGCAGTTTAGCTTCTGGGTATAATAAAAAAGATAAAAGACCACACAGAAATTCTGGCATTAGGGTATGACTGACTCTTGAGTGGCATACATTATTTTCCTTCTTACACCTGTCTGCTTTTGAGTAGGCAAGTCATGCATCTGCTTGACAGCTATTAACAAAATAAAATAACGAAAAAGCATTTTGAGGTAAGATCTGATATAAATATTTACAAAGACAATTTAAGGGACTGTTTGTTATGCACTTTCGTGTTTGCTTTCAAAACATTTAGCTCCAGAGACAGATGGCTTGTACAGTTTTATCAGCACTTGTGTCATTATATATTCAAACAGCCAAGACTGATAACCAGCCTCACGAATTAGAGATTGTTCAGAGAACAAATACTTAAAAAAAAAAAAAAAAAAAAAAAAAAAAAAAACAAAAAAAAAAAAAGAAATAANGTGTCATTATATATTCAAACAGCCAAGACTGATAACCAGCCTCACGAATTAGAGATTGTTCAGAGAACAAATACTTAAAAAAAAAAAAAAAAGAAAGAAAGAAAAAAAACCACATATCAATAAAGTACTTCAGAGTGGGAAGACTTGATACAGAAATTTCAGTGACATTTTTATGAAGAGAAAGGAAAAAAATAATGCAATTATAAAATTAAAGCAGCAGGAACAGTTTTTTTAAGTGGTGTCATTGTATTTGGTAATGAAACAACTTTTAGAAAACTGCTTGAAAACTATTGTTCAGCAATGGTGGAGGAGAGAGATAATTGCCATTAAGGCAACATTACACTTTCTCAATACAAAGCAGCCAATTCTTCAGCGCAAGCTACCCCCAGAAGATCTCTCTCCCACCATACTGCTCATGATCTGTTCACTTTATGCTACTAAATAGCAACCTGAGTAAAATAAGGAGTCTTAGAAAAGAATAAACTGCCTATACTTGATGACATAATTACACAGAACTCTTTTTTTTTTTTTTTTTTGGTAGGTGAGACCCCTTTTCCCAAATCTTNATGATCTGTTCACTTTATGCTACTAAATAGCAACCTGAGTAAAATAAGGAGTCTTAGAAAAGAATAAACTGCCTATACTTGATGACATAATTACACAGAACTCTTTTTTTTTTTTTTTTTGGTAGGTGAGAACCCTTTTCCCAAATCTGTTTTCCATCTTTTTCCAGTGTCTTACAGCACTACATTTATAGATTCTCTTTAATGATGATCACCATCATTATTAGCCTATAATATTTACAAAAACATTATGCTTGTATATGAAGGCCTTAATTGGAAAACAGGTGTGATAGGCAACATGTGCATTTTATAACTGAATGAAGCTGCCTTCTTCCTGAATCAGTAAGGATGATCATTCCTTGTGGTAGCTCAACAGTAAAATATATTATTTTAATAATCTTCATTTCTAAAAAAATACTTTGTTGATTTCTTTTTCTCTTCTTATTAAAACAGTTATTGTTGATTATATATAAGATGAACTCTTGCAAGGTATTTTGTAAATGTAAGCCTTACAGTATTTTAGTAAGGCAAATAATAGTCCCTTCTCTTACAGATTGGAAAGCTTGAGTCAGAGCATGAGAAAATATGCACGCTTACTTGAGTAGGAGTCTGAACCTATTCTCAATTCTGGACATGTATTTTATTCACAGATTTTTTTCATATAAGCATATGTAGACTTACAATATACCTCACAGCTATTTGAACAGTTATACAGCTAAAGGTCTCCTGCTGTCCTCTCCTTCTTTCTCACTGTCTGTAACTGTCACTTGGTGTGACCTACAGCCCTACAAAAATTGCAATTGGTCAGCCACAGAGATTACTGTGTCTTGCCTTTGGCTGAAATCTTTGCATGGGGAAAGTTGACTGTAGGAGGACTTGCATGCAGTAATTAATTTTTGAAGTCTTAATGGGACAGTGGTATTTTTGTTAAAACAAAAACTCACAAGGAGCAGTTCCTGCTGAACAGCTGACCATCTCAGCATAGCTACCCTATTCACACACAGGGTATGAATTGCTACCCTATTCCCACACAGGAACTGTGAGAATGAAGACACTAGGCACACTGTAGGAGAGGATCTGGTTTGAGACCATCTTAAGAACCTGAACATACACATGGGACCTGATAAAATCCATCCACGGGTCCTGAAGGAGCTGGCAAGTGAAGTTGCTAAGCCACTGGCCATCATATTTGAAAAATAATGGCAGTCAGGAGAAGTTCCCAACAACTGGAAAAAGGGAAATATTAACCTCATTTTCAAGAAGGGGAAAATGGATGACCTGGGGAACTACAGACCAGTCAGTCTCACCTCTGTGCCTGACAAAATCTTGGAGCAGATTCTCCTGGAAGGCATGCTAAGGCGCATGAAAAACAACGAGGTGCTTGGTGGCAGCCAGCATGGCTTCACTAAGGGGAAATCCTGCCTGACCAATTTGGTGGCCTTCTACAATGGGGCTACGGAACTGATGGACAGGGGTACAGCAGTTGACGTCATCTACCTGGACTTGTGCAAAGNGGTGCTTGGTGGCAGCCAGCATGGCTTCACTAAGGGGAAATCCTGCCTGACCAATTTGGTGGCCTTCTACAATGGGGCTACGGAACTGATGGACAGGGGTACAGCAGTTGACGTCATCTACCTGGACTTGTGCAAAGCACTTGACACTGTCCCACACAACATCTTTGTCCCAAAATTGGAGAGACATCAATTTGATAAGTGGACCGCTCGGTGGATAAAGAACTGGTTGGATGGCTGCACACAAAGAGTTGTGGTCAATGGCTCAGTGTCCTGATGGAAGGCAGTGACAAGTGGTGTCTCTCAGGATCAGTTTCAGGACCGGTCTTGTTCATCATCTTTGTTGATGACATGGACAGTGGGATTGAGTGCGCCCTCAGCAAGTTTGCCGATGACACCAAGCTGTGTGGTTCGGTGGATATGCTGGAGGGAAGGAATGGCATCCAGAGGGACCTTGACACGCTTGTGAGGTGGGCTGATGCCAACCTGATGAAGTTTAACCAGGCCAAGTGCAAGGTCTTACAGCTGGGTGGGAGCAATCCCAGGCACAGCTACAGATTGGGCAAAGAGGAGATTCAGAGCAGCCCTTCGGAGAAGGACTTGGGCGTGTTGATCTTTCAGAACATGAACATGAGCCGACAATGTGCACTTACAGCCCAGAAAGCCAATCATATCCTGGGCTGCATCAAAAGGAGCATGACCAGCAGGTTGAGGGAGGTGATCCTGCCTCTCTACTCTGCCCTCATGACCTCACCTGGAGTATGGTGTTCAGTTCTGGTGTCCTTAACATAAAAAGGACATGGAAGTGTTGGAACAAGTCCAGAGGAGGGCCATGAGGATGACTGGGGGACTAGAGCATCTCCTGTATGAAGACAGGCTAAGAATGTTTGTGCTGTTCAGCCTGGAGAAGAGAAGGCTGTGTGGAGATCTCATAGCAGCCTTCCAGTATCTGAAGGGGGCCTATAGGGGTGCTGGGGAGGGACTCTATTAGGGACTGTAGTGACAGGACAAAGGGCAATGTGTTAAATCTTAAACAAGAAAAGTTTAGATTGGATATAAGGAAGAAATTCTTTACTATAAGGGTGTTGAGGCACTGGAATGGGTTGCCCATGGAGGTTGTGAATGCTCCATCCTTGGTGGTGTTCAAGGCCAGGTTGGGTTACTTGGTTTAGTGAGAGGTGTCCCTTCTTATGACATGGGGGTTGGAACTAATTGATCTTAAGGTCTTTTCCAACCCTAACTATTCTATAATTCTATTATTCTATTTCTGTCTTCTTCTCCCAGTAAAAGATATCTAAATATTCCAGTGCTCTCCAGGAAATTTGTCAACTTTAAGATGGTTAAAGCAAAGGCTGTTTAAAATCCATTCTTAGTTTAACAGCAGTAACTGCCTAGAACTGTTACTATAGAATGCAAAACAGAGAAAGTAAATCTTCTGAAGAGTTTGACATGTAGCTTATAGGACCACATGCATATTTAGTCCAAAATAAAGCCATCTTATTACTCATTTAAATTTTAAATGGAAACAAATATCTTATCTCTTGAAAATTAACTAAACAGAAAAAATAACTTACCCCCTTTAGTACTATAGTACTGAATTCTCTCCTGGTAACCTTTTCTTTTTCCACTGCAGATTGGAAGCACTGTATTTCTTGAAATGTGTCATTCTGTGGTGAAAGGTTTTCTTCGTCTTTTGAAGGTATTAATCCCTGTCATAGCTTTTCTCCTTGGTCAGCGAGATAGTATTGTACTTTGAGGGCAGGCAAGTTGAAAATAGTTCTGCCACTTCCCATTTTCATCTAAAAATGGGGAAAAACTAATCAAAATCAAATTTCTGTTGTCAGGAAAAAAAAAACAAACGACACAACTTTTAACCTAGAGATTAATGTTTGAGAATGCTAAGAATGTACCATGAGGTTGGTTGTAACTTCATACTAGAGGATTCAAATAAGGGCTTTATAGAAAAAAAAATCTCTCTTTTCCAGGGAAATATCACAGTTCTCATTTCAGAATCAAGGTTCACTGAAATTTCTGCTAAACTCCTACTTTACAGTTGCTTTTTCTTTTGTTTTTCTAATGGCTCTGACTTAATTATTTCACCTTGTATTGATCTATATGGAAATCAGCACTGATTCTGTACATTGTTCATGCTCTAGTTGTCAGCAACAGGACTCCTTATACAGGGAATGCAGAAGCAACTTTAATTATGGTTTATTATATTCTGTCACATCAACAGTGTACTGTATAGTGTCTAGCTATTAAAGAGGAGCTTCTCAGAGATAAGATTAGCTAATTACATTGTAACATACAGAAACATACCTGGTTGCATTTTCTTCATGCGTGTGTAAAAGAAGTGGGTTGATAATCTGTGGAATTTATAATGTGCCAGTTAAAAATGAAAACAAAAAAATAAAGCGAACAAACAAACGCAAACCCACAGCAAACAACTACGAAAGAAAAGCAAATTCCATAAAATTAATTGGGACAATTTCAGTAAAAAAATTTCAGAAAAAAAATCTGTTACTAAGGGTAATTAATTCTAACTGCATGGAGTACAAGAGAGTTAAATATTCTTTGGCATCATAACACAGAAATCTTAGAGTGTCCTCACTTACAATTTTGAGTCTCAATTATATTGTTATAAAGATATGGGGTTTTTTGCTGATATACCACTGACATTTTTCTTCTGATTAGTACTGCTTTTTTAAAATGCTTTGCAACTTCACTACTCATGTCTACCTTCCAACATTCTTCCTCAAAAATCAATGTATAATTTCCTTGCTGCCACTGGGCTGTTTAATCAAGGAAATATATCTCCTTAACTCTTCAAATATCTATAGCACTACCCAGTTGTTTTACTCTGAAGTCAAGAAAAAACATCTCAAATTCTTGCTCAGAATTATAATAGAATTTGTAGAAAATCATGACAAAGCATATTGCAGATATTCAGAAATATCTAAGAACACAAAACTTGACTTTTCTGCCTTTTTCCTTGTTTGTCCTTCCTCATACATCCAGTCTAATCAGAGGAGCAAATTAAGCTATTTGAAAATTAAGTAAGACTGAGGGGAATTTAGTGCTGCTGAAGACATGGGTAACCTGTCTGTCTGATTGCAAGATGCCTACAGCTGGCCAGCTGTGTCCTCAGTAGTGTGTGAAAAATGATGTGGATATTTAATATGCATGGTAATTCATCACATTTCATTTCTGTCTCCTGTGGTCTCATATTCCTGAGTTGCAAAAAATTATGAGAACAGCTCTTTATCAAGCACAAGATTTACATAAGCCTTGTTTTTTTATTTACGCATTGATTTTTATGGTTGCACAGCAGCTATCCGAGATGTGTTTAATGGTCAGAAGACTTACAGATTTTGTTCTCTTTCATGTTGCAATGTTTGAAGTGTTTCATGGTTTCATATTAAATCCATCAAAGTTTAACTTCTCTCTTGCTTTTTGGGAATGTGCATCAGAGTTTTATCCACTGGGTAGATACCTAGAACTATGCATCAACCCAAGTCTGTAAAACTAGTAGTCACTAGAGTAATCCCACATAGAGAACATTCCTTTGGGCAAGCCTGTTTTGGGGTAGTATAGATGTTTCTCAGTTTACAGTAGGCTATTAGTTCACCAAGGCTCTGCAGCAGTTAAGTGAGTTGAAAACAGAAGGGAATACATCCAAACTGCAGGATTTAACAAGCAGCATTAATTCTCACACAGAATCTGTAAGGGTTTGTTTACTTCCTCTGACATTTTCACCTAGCTTTATTTTTTTAGTGTGACTGTGAGACTTAAGTTTATTCACAGTAGGTTCTGAAACAGGTAACTTAGGGCTAATTGAACTGTATTTCTACTTTTGGACACTAAGCAGGACATATACCCGCTATATATGTTTCTGGTGGTGTATATACTTGTATACTCCCTGTATATGTTTCTGGTGGTGTATATACCTGTGAGACATATACTCCCTGTATGTATTTATGGTGATGGATGAGAGGGAAAGGCGCTTGTTTGGAATTCTTGATCAAATTATTCATAGTCTGTCATTTAATAACCATGGTCTAAGCTGGAACATAGAGAAGAAATTCTACAGGAGCAAAATACAATACATATATTCCCTATAAATGACCTACAAAGCAACTGCTTTCTAACAGAATTAAAATGTATCTAGTATTTATCCGCATAATGTTTTGTTGTGGAATCATTGCTTATTTTCTCATGAGGGATATGTATAAATTTAATTCCAAATATCACAATCTAATATTATGTCTTTTTTTCTTTTTTTTTTTTTTTTTTTTCCC
>NDXB01010226.1:16957-36424 GCA_002631895.1 Agapornis roseicollis
AAAAAAAAAAAAAAAAAAAAAAAAAAAAAAGAGGCAAAATAAAAGATGAAAAGAAATACCCACTCAACAGACAATGGGGACATCCAAAAAACAACCATTAAATTTACAGTTTATAGATTATACTCTAATTGGCAGAATACATGGTGTATCCAAGAGGCTTGCAGAAAACCCACAAATGCAAGCCTAACGCTAAAAATGTTCCAGTAGACCTAAACCTCAGATATTTCAAAACAACCTTGTATACCTCAGATGTATAGCCCAAAGTTCAGTGTACTAGGTTATTCACGTATCTTGTGTATAATCAATACACTCACTCATTCTTGTGCCACAGGTATCAACTTGGGCTCATGGAGCCAGGCTCAGCTTTGAGATTTACATGCAGGACTCTTAAGAGTCAATAGAAAACACATAACAGATCTGCAGGATGAAAACACTGTGTTGCAAATCTGCTCACTTTGTTCAAAACGAAAGGAACATTTACGACTCGGGTACCTAGTGCTTAAGGACTGCATTGAGAAGCTATTCACTGAAAGACAACAGCCTGCCTTTGGTTGCCCATGATGAAATACTGGACATACGCAATATAACAGCAATGGACAAAGAATTAAGGTATCATATTTATATGGAGAGTATTTATTACCATTCAAGAGCATAATGAGGCACAAGCCTTAAGGCTAAAATATGAAATCAGGCAAAAAAGTTGACAGAAAGGGGCTTAAACCACTGAGTCTTCAATATCAAGAATACCCACAACAGAGGTCTCTTGGACCTCTGATCTCTGATTAACAGCATCTCTCCTGCATCCTTCCACTAACGGCATATGGTTGGATTATCAGAGTATTTGTTCCTTCCATCAACAGTGTTGACTGTCTTTACATACTGTATTTTTGTGAAGCAGTTCTTTGAAACTTGCAGAGCTCTGCCTTAATGTACCATGATGATTTTGTGGCTGTGCTGATCCTTGTTGCAATTCTCATGCTTTTAAAGACTGCCATACTTAAAAACCTCTACCAAAAACCTTTACAACTAACTTGCAAGATTAAAACTATGACAGGATTTTGCTGTTGTGGGCTGCTATTTACATCCACAATCTAATGCAGATGACTGAACCACTGAGACTGCCTACAGCTTCCATCAGATAGTACACCACTGGCATGCAGAACTCTAGTGTTCGTAGAATGAAATTCATGTTAACAGCATACCTCAAAGCAAGTACAATGTACACCACAAAAGGCAACAACAGGTTTAAGCTGTAGATTTGTCCAGACACTCCTTATCTGGAAAAGCCAGAAAAATAATTAATTGGGAAGATGCCTTCTTGAACCAAAATGTTTTAGAACAAAACGAAGAAATGCAACAGACTGAGCAGAAGGCAACAAATGCTTCTCCTTCTCTAAAATAAGTCTTGAATGTGGAAGAACACCCCCTCCCCACTCCCCTGGCATAAGATTGTATTTATTTATTTAACTACTGTTAGGCTTCTAAGTCCACACATAAACATTCAGGTTGCTAGGTTCTGATACTAAATGAGAGACTACTGATTGCCAATGTGTAGTCTGAAGTCTTATGAAGTAGCATATATACTGTTAAAGTTGTGGCACCAAGCACTTGGGTTTTGCTAAGAAGTGTGTATAACAAAGAAAGAAAGAAGTACAACATTTAGAATCGGAGGCAGCCTTGTGGCATGTGTTTTACTGGTTCCTACAACTTGTCAATATGGGCCATTGACCTGCATTTTCTTATTAACTGGTTATACAGATTAAATGCATTTTTATAGTTTAAAGCCTTTTCACTGAAAGATGCATTAAGTCCAACACTTGATAACCTACTGCCCTGTGACTAGTAAAGATGCAGAAGTATTCCCATGTACTGCAAGTTCTTAAAAAGCTAAATTTGAAATGAAGTGTAGAAACACAGCAGAGACTGATGTTGCTTGGGTTAGGCACTCCTCAATGCTGAACAAACTGTTGAAACCTTTCAGAAAAGTCACCTCTGTTCCAACCCTGAAAACAAGGACTGCTAGTAGCCAAAAACTTAAATTTAATGTTACAAAAGAAGGCGTATCAAAATATCAAACTACACTTGCATGTGGCAGTTGAACAAGTGAGTGCAAGGTTGAAGAAAAAGTGAAAATCTATGAAAAAATTTAGATCAATGGTTACAATACTAGATCAACTTTACACAGCTTGAATTTGCAGCTGTTCTTTGCTTTTAACTCCCTCCTGCCCAAATATATCAACTTCCTTCACGAAAAGGAGCTCTCTTACACAAAATGTCACATTTGTTTATATTATTCAGAACAAAATAGTTTTGCTGGCAGAGATTGTGGGTTCGCAGGGACATTTAAGCTTTCATTAAACTGGAAAGCAGTCAAGTCTTTGTGTCTACAAATTTTACATTTAATAGTTCCACAAATTTGGCAAAAGTTCACGATGATGTCTAGGATGTCTTCACCAAATCGTAGACATAAATATGGAAATCATCATCAAACTTGATGAAATAGACAGATGGTTTGGCTTCAACTTGATGAATGACCATGCCAGTCCTTTTTGAGCCATCTTCTTTGGCATATTCCACTTGTTTGCCTACCAGGCTGTCTACAACTTCACCTGGTTCCCGTTCTGCAGGAGGTGAATCATCTGTAACACAAAAACAGTGTACTCTGGTAGACATTAATGGAATTTTTCAATATGGAAAACTACTGAAGAGTCCGCTTTAGAACTCACATGGAACATGCAGAAAATTAGTTTTGTTCAGACAAGTACGTAATGATTGCCATGCTTCTAGAAACTGCAGCTGCACATGAACTTTTGAGTAGAATTGTCTTTATTTTTTTAAGACAAAAATGGCACTCTGATTCATAAGAGAAGTAAACCCTTTGACATGAATGCTTATGCACACATTACAGAAAATGCCTGTGGATAATTAACTTAAACCACTACCAGAAAAAGGCACTGTCCTCCTTAGCAGAAAGGCAGCCAAACTGAATCTACTTCTTCTCACATGCATTATTCAGTGTTTCAATGCATGCACACCACTGCAAAAAAACCATCTCTTCTAAAATGTAAATATAAACTCCTCATGAAAAGGGGCTTTTGGCTCCATAGTGACATAATGCCGTTGATAAAGTCTAACCATGCTATTTTCTTGTCTAGCAAAACTTACCCAGAATATTCATGTATTTTAGATGATGCCTATGCCAGATTTGGCTACAAAATGCATGATTTGTGATATGCTCATTACCAAGGGGTTGCTTAAAACCCCATCATAAAACAACTGTGACAGTAGGTGAAAACACAGTACTGGAGAACTGGAAGCTAAGCACAACATGTTTTCTCAGTTTGTCTTATTTTTGACCAGTTTAGATAAACCTGTGTTTTGTATCCCTGTGAGGAAAATTCTTAGTAAAGGTCACACCTGATGTAGCTTTTTGTTATGGAAATCTTCAGCTTTTAAACCAATGTTTTTGTTCCAAGTTCACATTAAGTATCCTGTACAGAGTTCATCGAGAGCTGTGAAAGAACTCACAAACAAATAAGCCCAGAACATCATGGAATTAACAGACCGGCTTACACTTATACTTAAGATTCTTCCACAAACTTAAGAAGTTTCTCTTCCAATTTTTGTTTCACTTCCTCTGTAAATGCACTAGCACATGTATAGCTAGTATCTTCTTAATACCAGTTTCATGTAAAGAGTCTCCTTGGCAAAAATGCAAGTTGAATCTTACATTTGCCTTCAGAAGGAATCACAAAGTGTTGACAAAGTTTTAGTATCAGATCCAACAATACATTTTCCCATAATGAAGAAAAGTTTTAAAGAAATTACCCAAATTTTGGTCTCCTCACATACGCAAAACCTGTCTTTGAGACGAAAGCGCTCCCTAGAAATAGAAGTTGTAACTACTGTGGCAAGTTCCACCAAATTTATAGATATACCTCCCAGGTAGGCTAAACCTGATTTGAAAAATACTACTGTTAATACTCAATCGTTGACTTCAGGACACAATTAATAAGATCTGGAAAGCATTCAGATTCAGTGAAGGTGGCAAATACTTAAAGAGTGTTTTGCAAACAGGTCAGCAGTAAGTAAGTCTTGTAGTGAGCCTGAATGAAAAAGTGCACTAAAACCAATTAGATCTTAAATGGGAAGACAGCATATAAGCTCTTTCCTTATCCCTACCCCCAAAGGTGAAAGAAAATGAAGCAGACTTAAAATACATTCCAAGTCCTTTTTAATAGTTAAGACAAAGAACAACTGAAGGTTCAAATCTGAAAGAGCTTGCTTTATTTTCTTCAGGACAATTAACATTTGTGGATCACTCTTTACAAGCAGCAAATACCTTTTTAATCCCCCACTCTTAACAGCTGTTAAGGGGTGGAGTGGAGGGGAGAAGTATCTAAACACAGATGATTAAATACAGACATGCAAGTAAGTGCCACTTGTTTATTTAGCCAGCAGACTGTTATCATAGAATCATAGAATAGTTAGGGTTGGAAAGGACCTTAAGATCATCTGCTTCCAAACCCCCTGCCATACACAGGGACACCTCACACTAAATCATGCCACCCAAGGCTTCGTCTAACCTGGCCTTGAATACTGCCAGGGATGAAGCATTCACAACTTCCCTCAGCAAGCCATTCCAGTGCCTCACCACCCTTACAGGAAAGAATTTCTTCCTTAGATCCAATCTAAACCTCCCCTGTTTAAGTGTGAACCCATTGCCCCTTGCCCTGTCACTACAGTCCCTAATGAATAGTAGCTCCCCAGTATCCCAATAGGCCCCCTTCAGATACTGGAAGGCTGCTAGGAGGTCTCCAAGCAGCCTTCTCTTCTCCAGGCTCAACAGCCCCAACTCTCTCAGCCTGTCTTCATATGGGAGATGCTCCAGTCCCCTGATCATCTTCATGGCCCTCCTCTGGACTTGTTCCAACAGCTCCATGTCCTTTTTATGTTGAGGACACCAGAACTGCACACAATACTCCAAGTGAGGTCTCACGAGAGTCAGTGCTAGATCTGAAGGACAAGAGTCTCAAACTCCACAAATTGTAATCAATACTTCTGTAAAGCACAACGTAGCCAACCACTACAGTTACCTAATTATTAATTTTCTTTAAAGACCAGATTTCCTCTTTCACATTCTGTTTTCAGTAAATGGGAGAAATAAAGAAGTACTTTTTACAAACATGTTTTCTTATTTCCTCCTCTCCCCCAGTCCCTCTCTTTGCACTGGCTATTTGAATCTCTTGAATAATACTGATTCTGTGAAAATCCTTCTAAATTAATCAGAGAAGTCCCAATGACTTTCATTTCAAGAAAGGAGGAAAAAAATATCCCTCAGTCTGCTGAAATATTCTTCTTGCTGTGTGTTGAAATACGTGAGAGAAAATTCATTTTTACAAGATTGGTACTTCTTTCCCTCAAAAAACTACTCAGAGGTTTTTCACACTGAAGACACCTAACCCAACAAAATGAATTTATTAGTTGGTCCCAAAATACTACTTCCACAAGAACTACTTCAGAAACACAGGTCAAGTGCCATTTTGATGCACTGTAGTACTTCTGTAAGAAAACAACAGTGGAAAACTTCTGGTTTGTCCGTTCCATTAAAAAAATCCAAGTAGAAACTCTTCCACAGTAGTACGCAACTATTTTCACCAGAATTAGGAATAATTATGGAAAATGCTTTTCCCTGCATATGTCACTGCTGATAAAAGTAAAATTTCAGCAGTTAACACAGATGTTCTTTGTTATGCCATAATCTTTGTTAGCTGTTATCCTTGGAAAAGAAGAAAAAAAAAAAGCAATGACCAGAATAACAAACAAGATCTTTGTCAGTTCTCCTGTCCATAAATAAAACATAGCCAAAGATTAATACATAAAGCTACCACGAAAACAGTAACTGGCTTACTTACTTGAATCAGGCATAATGCGAAGGTCACCTTCTTTATAATCATCTAAAAGTTGGTACATGTATAAGACGGGATCTTTCTCGTAGGTAATATAAAACCACGTGTTCATAATAGGAGCTCGAGCCAAAACCATCCCCCTCCATTCATCTTTTGAGCCATCCTCTGTCTCAAACATATGTTCCACAGCTTTACCAATCATCGTGTCTGCCAGGTGGGCATCACTAATTCGAGATGAAGCTGAAATGACAGCATTTCGTAAGTTCATTCAAATGCACAGACATATGTATGTCTTTGTGACAAATAACCTTTACCCTGACTTATAAGCAGCTTTTGATTGGAAGTTAAGTCAATTTGTATACAAAACAAATAGTGTCCATTCCAGAGAGTTTACTATTGAAGAGCTGCAGAAGTTCAAATTCTTATTAAAAAAACAATACATCATTGTACTCCCTATGGTTAAGCAGTTGAGGGTAAATGGAAGGTAAAGGGAGATCAATTAAGGCCACAGCAGAGCAGGCTCTTTGTATTTTAACTAGACACTGGACAAGCAAGGAAGCAGGCAGGGGAGAAGAGGAAGACAGGCAATTCTATTAAGTTCTTAATGAAACTTGGGGGTTTGGTTCCCCCTAATGCCACCCTAGAGACTGCTACCAATTGCTCTGCAGTCAGAAGAAGCACCAGCTTACTTTGTTTATGAATTAGTAATTCCTTGTGTAAATAAATACTGAACTTTGCTGATTTTGAGGATCAAAAAGCCTTGTTACTAATCAAGTTATTTCACTTAGAAGATGCCCTTTCCCCCCATTATTAAAAGTACTTAGAGGAATTACACTAGGAAATGTTACGTTAGTACTGTCAGAACAGAGAACATCAACCATTTAATTTTAACAGAAATGTCAATGTTAATCTAAACAAAACCTACAGAATATATTGCCTATTACTTTAAGACTGAAGACAACAATGCACTCACTGGTATCAAATCTTTGTGGAATCAAGAGAATTTAAACAGAGTATTTAGATTACCTGCCATGAGACATCAACGAAATTGACTAGTAACATTAAAGTGGTCAGATGTTATCTTGAGGGAAGTCTGGAATGGTTAGTAAAGTACATTTAATAGTAAATGTCAGGTTACACGTATGTGAATTTAGAAGAAAAACCCAAAACACTTACCAACTCTGTCTGGAAGAACTTCAAGTGCTGAAACTCTTTCATCTTTGTGCAGTTCTAGTCCATACACACAGTCAAATCCGTCATACTTTATAAGATAGAGAGAGGGATTTACAGGAACTTGATCAAGAACCGTGCCCTTCCATTGTGTTACAGGTCCACTACCTTCTTTCCATCCATGCTGTATTCTGCAGCCTACAATATTTCTTCGTGGCTGAGAAATAGGTTTGCTTGGTCCCACATTGTTTCTATGCTTTCTGTACACAGATATAAACATAATATTAAACAAGCACATACATACATTCAAAATTCTACTCCAGACAAGAGTGGTATGCTTGAGATGGCAATATATTTTATAGTTACGTGGACCTTATTCAAATTTGGGTATAAAGCATATTATACTGTACTGGAAAAAAGAAAAACACACTGAAAAGTAGTGAAAAAACTTTCATGTGTGTGACAAAGTTAGTTGACTAAGTTGTTTCTAAAACGAGTTTGCTTGAGCAAAAACAAAAATAACCAAACAACTATTTTAGCCATTGCTACACTGAATGTGGAAAGTCAGACTCACCTGATCAAGGCACAAGTTACCTGGCAATATTGTAACTTTACTGCCTGGCTGCTCCCTGTAGAAGAATAAACAACTCCTGTTCCAGGTTGAGGAAATCAGTGGAAACATTACCAGTGGCTGACTACAATTCTTCCAGGGTGCTTGTTTTCCCTACCTGTGTTTTTACCTGATGGCAACTTAGCTTCCTTCTCCATTTACAGATATTTTTCACTACTGACTACTTTTAAACATACATGCTAGCAACACTTTTCTTGCATTCCTTCTTAGTATAGCAAAATGGTATGTAATGGTAATAGCAATAGAATGGATACTCAATGAAAAGGAGACCTCATAGCAGCCTTCCAGTAGCTAAAGGAGGCCTACCTACAAGGATGCTGGAGACGGACTCTTCATCAGGGACTGCAGTGGTAGGACAAGATTTAAACTTAAACAGGGGAGGATTTAGGTTGGATATAAGGAAGGAATTCTTTAGTAAGAGGGTGGTGAGGCACTGGAACAGGCTGCCCAAAAAAGTGGTAAATGCTCCATCCCTGGAAGTGTTCACAGGCTGGAAAAGGCCTTGGGTGACATGGTTTAGTGTGAGGTGTCCCTGACCATGGCAGGTAGGTTGGAACTAGATGTTAAGGTGCTTTCCAACCCTAACTATTCTATGATTCTGTGAGTTTGTAATAGATCAAATACAGTTTTTTAGCCTTCTACTATTTTCATGGAAGTCATATGGAAATTCCTTCTGGTAACAGGTGTTCTGATCAATGGTCATGTAAGCTATTTTACAGTTTTAAATAATTGCAGGTTTTGTTCTACTCAGTTATTAGAACAAAAATTGACAATTTTAAACACAGATGAAATTAACTAAGAAATATTACGACAGAATATTGATGATAAATATTTTATCTATTTTAGCATGTTACAATACACATACGGATTCCTAAAAAGTTTATTGAAAGGACTGCTGGATAAAATTTCTCATGAATGTCAACTAGTTGTAAAGAAATTCTTGCCTTACTATTTGTAGCATACTTTATTTAAATGCCAGTAAAATGTGCACACCAGTAGCATACTTAAAAACAACATCTAACAGAGACTATCAGTTGCAGAGAATACTACTCTTCCTTAGTTTACAGACAGTGACCAATGCTCTTAGAGAAGCCCCTACATGATCCAAAAACAGACAAGTAACAATTACACCAGTGAAATCCTGGAAGCAGTCTTTCAGAATAATGCATTCACTCCATGACACTGTAATGCTTAATGGACATGGGAATGCTTGATGCTGAAATCATAACCATTAAAAACAAGGCATAAGAGTCCTTCAGCAGCTTTTCCCACCACCAGACCTTAAATTCACCATGAAAATACTAGCAGAGGGGTTTACTGAATTTCACTTGTGTTATCATTTGAACTTTTTATAACAAGCTCAAACTGCAGGTTTTGTATTCCTGACTTTGATAGCACAGATTTTTCTAGAACACCAACCTCTTCCAGTTAAGAGACACTGTTTAGAATGGGTTTTCAAATCCTAGTTCTTGCTTGAGCACATACACACACGTATGTATGTTCTTTTGCCTTTTTTTTTTTTTTAAATTAACTGGAATAGTGCAAGTAATATTTTACTATTACAAAATGAGATCAAAGATCTGGTCTGTGGCACAATAAAAAACATTTTGTTTTGTATGCAGCTGATTTATTCTAATGNCACAATTTTTTTTTTTGCCTTTTTTTTTTTTTTAAATTAACTGGAATAGTGCAAGTAATAGTTTACTATTACAAAATGAGATCAAAGATCTGGTCTGTGGCACAATAAAAAACATTTTGTTTTGTATGCAGCTGATTTATTCTAATGAATCATAATTCCATTCTAAAGCAGAACAAAATCAACTGAACATTAAAAACAGCTGACACTTTATCAATTTCAAGCAGTTTGTCTATGCTGCTAATCATCATTGTTGAAAAAGGTAAAAATAACACTATTGATGTCCAACCTCATGGTCTACTCTGTCTAATCCACTTTAATGTTTAAATTGAAGAAATAAAGCAAAAAGCTTCACACTCATTAAAAAATATGACGGAAAAAGATTACATAACTGAGTTCAAACTGAGTTCACTATATTTAAAATGCCTCGGAGAACAAAAAACATTATAAATTTAATTCCAAGTCAAGTACCCTTCAGGTGTACTTAACAGTTCAAATTTTTGTTTGGGGATACTGAACAGCCATTCACTCTCATTTACACCAGTTCATAGCACAAGAAATGAGATTTTCAAACTAGTCATTTACCAAGGAAAACCAACTTCTTGCATCTGAACATGTGGTAAAAAAGCAAGCACAGGTTTATAACTATCAATAAATAATACCTATAGATATATTTCCATGGAAGACATCTAAGTAAGCAACTGAAATCACTCCTCAGTAGTGCATTTTTTCTGATACACCAAGTATTACAAATGTACACAATCTTCTATGATGCTACATCCAGAAAGCTCAACACATTTTTTTTCATTACAATTTTTTCATTACAATCATCTTTAAAATTTCACAAAGATTTTCTCTTGAACATAGGTAACAATTTTCCTGCAACACAAAACATGGAGCCAGGAAAACAAGAAAATATCAAGTACTGGAAACAGCTGTTGACATGTTGTGGACAGGCAGTCTGACAATGGACATTTTGTGAGCAATCCAGAGGCCTCAGAGTAAAGCAGTTTGCTTAAGAACAGGAAGCAATCCAGGGGCCTCCGGGCAAGGCAGCTTGCCTGAGAATAGCAACGGAGCTAGTGATAAGCTGAAGGCCATGGATTAGGAAGCGAAGACAGTACTACCGGTAGAGGCGAAAACAAGAGCGAAGGAAAACATCACCGGTAGTAAAGGAGTAAACAAGATAGTCTAAGGGCCGAGTTCCCAGGACTGAGCTATCCAATCATAAGTGTTGTTAAGGGTTAACGTGCCCAATCAGTAATTGCCAAAGTGATGTAACTGTGCTAAGAAATTCCTATGTAAGGCTGGCACTTTGCTTAATAAAATGGCATTCTTTTGGATCACATTGATCATCTCAGCGTTGTCCGTGACTCCCGCGCCAGCAACATGTCAGGAGCATCCTCACTGTAAACAGCCCTTCAGTCCTCAAAAGTTTCTGATCCTGTTCTTTATCATGAAGAGCAGTAAGATGTTAAGTAAAACCTAGCTCGCATGAGAAAGTTTCATTATCAGGACCAGACAGCTTAGAAACTTTTTAATGACTACCTATGCAGGTGGAAGCAATTCTTCCTGGATTTTGAAGTTGTGTTTATATGGCCCTCACACACATTTTTATTTGGCAGTTGCTACCAGGGAAACCAGTGTAGTGCAGAACTGCACAGGACTGGTAGCAGAAAAATCAACCATTACTTCAGGGTTGTACTTAAATGACAAACCAAAATTTGTAAAAAGCAGAACAGCAATTCCCAATAGCCTATGAAGTAAAGTTAACTATTTTATCCATGTAGGTTTGGTTGCCATGGTTTATTTTCCTGTTGTTGTTGTTGGGATTTTTTGTTTGGTTGATTTCATTTCTTAAACACCTTATCATCTTATCTCAGAAAGCCACCACAGGGTAGCACTAAATAAAAAGCCAGAAGGGTGAAAGAAAACAAGATACAACTGATGTGCTAAAAAGACACAACTGTGAAAAACAGGAAAGGAAGACTATGAAGCAGTATAAATGCAGTACAATAGCAACAGTCAGTACAATTTCAAGCCTTTTGTGGTACTATGCAGAAAAGTTATTAAAAATAGGATCCAAGCCTTTTGACAATTGTGATCTTACTGCAGACTATCACAGAATGGTGATGACAAAATTGTTATTAACTACTTTTCACAATATTCAGACTATAAGACATGTTAGTTGAGGCAAAAGTTTTAAAGTACTTCTAGTACTCTCTCAAAAGCCATCATTCAGTTGTGAATTTCATCTTCAGATGCTTCAAGAACCAAGACTAGAAGTTAGCTTCATCAGAATTCTGAAATATAAGTTATCTTGTAGCTAAATAGCAGGTATAACCTGCACCTCCAAGTCCCTGAATTGCCAACTACAAGAAATAGAAAGCCTATGAAGAAAGGAATGGTTTATATTTATGCCATTTCTTGCACTCCTTTCTTATGCACCAAGGGTGGAAAGAATGGGAGACTACTGACTGACTGATGTCAGTAAGGTCAGCTTCATATTGACAGAGATTACCACTGCCCACTGACAAAGCACTTGGAAGAACTGCCCTAGAACCATGGAAACTGTTCCCATAAGGTTCAACGTTAACTACCTTTTGTAGAGAATAGCTCAGAGGACTCATCCACACTGCTCATTCTAACACATCCTCAATTACTGAGTCATGCCCTGTTCTATCCTCTTTTGGCTTCTTCCTCTGCCACAAACCTTCTAAAGCTGCTCTGAAGTCTGCTCGATGGTCTTTGAGTGACACTAGACTTGTTTCTCTTTTTCTTTAAATGAGTAGTAAGTAACTAACTAAATCAGTGACAAAGTATTCATTACTAACTCATGGTCTATCATAATGGCTCAGAGTAGTATCAACATATATTATTACATGGTCATTCCTAACCTACTCATTCACAATAAATATGAAAAATTCGCTACTACTAAGCCTCATTCTCAGAATGAATCAGGGGACAGCACACAAGAAGTCATCTTGATCTGGTACAAAAAATGTTTAGTAAATAATTAACAAACAATCAAACTACACTAAATTAACATAAAAAACTAAGCTGGACCCTCAAGTTAAATGCTTCAAAATCTTGTCACGATCAAAACTTCTTATGCCCCATAAAAGCCCTTCATGCTAAAAAATTTACAGCCTATTTAGGTATTTAAGTAAGTGTATATTAACACAACGATAAAGACAAATCTAGCCACCCTCAAGTACAAAAGGCAACCCACCTCTGATAGTCTTCCCATCATACACTCCTTTCTCTGAGCGGTTGAAAGAGAACAAGAGAAATTAAGTTTTAACCAACTCTAACTGCCCCTACACAAATAAATGTTTCTCTTTGCCCTCTATGAAGATAGACAAGAATGGATAATGATGAGCTGGTGGAAGGAATTAAGAGTAGTTTTACATCAGGTGTTGTCTGTGGGAAACAGTTAACACTGTTAGCAGTGATTAACTATGTTAATTGTGGAAATACACCTGCCGAACAAAGGTTTTGATTGATGCACCACTCTAAGTCTTACACTTAGAATATAGATAGTAACATTTTAGTAAATTTCACACTTACCCAGCTCAGATTTCTCCCACCAGAGATGTAGCCAGATATAACACCTTGCTGTTTGACACTAATAACAATTATGCCCAGAACATCACCTCTATTTACACAGCTACTCACCCATGTTCAGCTGTTACTATTTAAGAATGTTGTAGAGGGAAAAAAAACATTACATGAATATGTGGGTCAAGCAAGTATCCTTCAACACGAATTAGCAGCCTCCTTATAGAGAAGTATTTCAATATATCCTTTATTTTAAAAAAGTGAAAATTCCTCTTCAAAACTACAGTTGTAGTGAATACAAGATGAAATATTCTTAATATTACTTCCAGACTGGATTATCAGTAAGCATGCTTTGCAGTTTTTATTGGTCAGGTGACAACAGATGAACTCTGTGCCAGAGCAGAGATCCTAGAGTATGGGCTGTTAATTTCTGGCTCGGAACTCCTCTGAATTTCAGAAAGAATTACAAAATTGAATTCAAGTACAATGTCATATGAACAGTCAAAACAATGTTTAAAACTCTATTTGTAAGGGCATTCTTTCCTATCACCCTCCTTGAAAGAACTGAAAGTCTGACTCAACACACATATACAGAGTGAGTATTATTCCACATGATTTTCAAGAACAAAGTCAGTGGAACAATAGAGATACATTTCTAGAACAGCATTTCCAGTTACTGGGAGATATACTTTAGTACAAATAGTAACAACTTACTTGTGGGAAGTTCTTTTCTTCATCATGCTGGCAGACACTCCTGTATGACCTACAATATAAATGATGTTGAAATTATTGAAAAATAAAGTGTGCCCACAAAGCCAAATACAGCCATCTTACACTAGCCTTCCTTTTGAATGTCAAAATGCAAATAATCCAAGCACTTTGTGTTATGACTGATCAAGTAATTGCTACAATGGAGGAAGGCTCTGCAGACACAGACACAGGCTACATGCTCATAAAACATGTTCCCCCTACCCCTCCCTTCTTTCTGGTCTTCACTGCCCATTTCTCTACTTCCTCCCCACCAGTAGCACAAGGGGATGGGAAAGGCAGCTGTGGTCCATCCACCTCAAGCTGTCTCTGATGCTCCTTCCTCCTCAGGGGAGGACTCCTCACACTCTTCCACTGCTCCAGAGTGGGATCCCTCACATGGAAGGCAGTCCTCCATGAACTTCTCCAGCATGGGTCTTTCCCATGGACTGCAGCTCTTCACAGCCTGCTCTAGTGTGGGTTTCTTCCATGGGATGCTGCTCTTCTGGAACAGACTGATCCAACATGGGTCGCTTCCACAGGGTTCATCCTTCATGAACAGACTGCTCTAGTGTGGGTCCATTGATGGGGTGAATCCTTCAGGAACAGACTGCTCCAGTGTGGGTCCATTGATGGGGTGCATCCTTCAGGAACCGACTGTTCCAGTGTGGGTCTCTCCCATGGGGTGCATCCTTCAGGAACTGACTGTTCCAGAGTGGGAACTGTTCCCTCATGGGGTCACAAGTCCTGCAGCAAACCTGCTCCAGTGTGGGCTCCTCTCTCCATGGGGCCACAGCTCCTGCCAGGAGCCTGCTCCAGCATGGGCTTTCCAGAGTCATAGCAACTTTTGGGCATCCCCCTGATGCAGCGTGGGGTCCCTCATGGGCTGCAGGTGGAATCTGCTCCACCATGGGCCTCCAGGGCCAGTAAGGACACAGCCTGCCTCACCATGGTCTGCACCACAGGCTGCAGGGGCATCTCTGCCCTGGTGCCTGGAGCACTTCCTCCCCTCCTGGACCTTGGTGTCTGCAGGGCTGCTGCTCTCATGGTCTCAGTTACTTTCTTCTGGCACCTGTTTGCCAGCAGGTTTTGTCCTTTCTTAGAGTTATCCCAGAGGTGCTACCAGCATCACTGATGGGCTCAGCCTTGGCCAGCAGTGGGTCTGTCTTGTATCTGGCTGACACTGGTTCTGTCAGACATGGGGGAACCTTCTAGCAGCTTCTCACAGAGACCACCCCTGTAGCCACCCCTCAACAGCTTTCCATGCAAAATCAATACAGAAACTCAGGGATGAACATACATAGTGACAGGTCACAATTATTAAAAAGAAAGCTGAACACAACAGGGACCGGTGCAGTCTTGTTCTATGGAAACACTAATCGCTGAGATGATCCAACAGCTACAACAGTTAAATGAATCAACAGGCTGTGTAACTTTAACTGGCTCAGTAACTTTTTACTCGAGGTATAATCAAAAAGGCGCAAATACATGTCAGAAGAGCACTGGGGAAGTATATACAAATCTCACCCTAACAGAGCACATGAAAAAGGAATGTGAGCTGCCCTGAGAAGAACAGCAGGCTTGAGCTAGCTTCAACCTATGTTATTTTTCACAATGAAGTGCAACCAGCCATTGGAATAATGTCCCCAAGGAAGTGGTAGATTCCTCACCATTGGACACTTTCAAGATCCAGCTGGATAGGGCACTAGGACATCCAGTCTAGCCTGGTTTTGCTAAGAGAGGTTGGACAATGATCCTTGAGGTCCCTTCCAACATGGAATTCTATGATTCTGATTCCCTCCTAGTGACTAGGGACATCCAGTGCTGTGATGGTGAGCATCTTACAGAGACTAGTAAGCAGAATCACATTTGTATTGAGCTGCAGTTGTGTAATACAGTTAGTATATTCTGCTACGTATTGTTGATTTTATGGCTGTAACATTCTGCTTAGCACAAAGTTAAGTATTAAAACATTAAACCCTCCTCATGTGCAATACGTAAGAAAACCCGGTCAGAAAACAGTGGACTCTTGGACCTAATAGGTGTAATGGCCATGACAGCCTGTGCTGCTTGGGGACTGGCTGGGCACTGGTTGTTGGTGATCAACTGTTTTCATTTGCAGCACTCGGCTTTCCTGGGTTTTATTTCTATCTTTTCCTTATAATTTTTAAGTTATTTTAATAGTATACTTTTCATTATTAAATTTTTATCTCACAAGGGTCTTTTTCTCATTTTTCTCTTCCAGTTCTCTCCCCATCCCACCTAGGATGTGAGCAAATGGCTATGTGGTGACTAGCTGACAGATGGAATTTACTGTGATGTTCATGACGATTATTCCTACAATGCAGGAAAATAATGTAACTTTAAAGTGGTTGCTCCCATTATTAAAAAAAAAAAAAAAAAAAAAAAACAAACACAAGTACTAAGTCAAACATTTTAAATTATGAAAGGGAAAAAAATATAATTGATAACTCCTTATTACCCATAATCCATCCAAAATAAAACAAGGTATTAAATATTTTTTGTTTTCAGATAAAGCAAAATGGAAATGCAAAATAAAAAGACATCNCCAGCAGCTGCATTGTGAGACTTTTTATCTTCTTAATTAACTGATCTCCAATTTTCAGCTAAACCAGGGCAGGCACCCATAGAATTTTTATGGGAAAAAAGGAGCAAATTGAGTTACTCTCACTACAGCAGAGGCTGAAGGACTCTTGAGCCTCGTGAGTATTAAGGACTGGGGATCCTCCTACAATACCTGCAGGTCACTGGGGAGGGACAATGGGCAGGCGAAAGAGACAGCGGTGGGAGAACACTTTAGAGCTGCAAATCACCATGCTGAAATCTGCCATCTCAGACATGCTGGACAGATCCAAGCCTGATGCCAGGACCGTCAGCCACCACGCCTCCTGAGCATGACAGCGCAGAGAAGACTGGTCAGACACAGACCAACTGTGCGGGTTTTTACAGGGTTCAGGACAAGAGGCAGTGAAGTGGATCACACCACCAAGAAGCCACTGTGATTGTTACTGTCATAGTACGATTTCTGTATTATGACTATGTTGCAATTTCAGTACACTGCTCCAAATCCCATGTATTGTCAAATGTCTTTAACTGACATCAAAACATTGAACCCTCCTTGCCTGCAGTATCTAAAAGAGCCTGGTCAGAGTGCTGGACTGACAAATGTGTAACTTAACATCTCATGTATGTACAAACATGGCCAGAATTGCAACTATGGATGCTTAAATTAACACTTACAGAGAAATATTTGAGGTTTTCTATAGGTCTAAGCAAACCATTTTTTTGAAGTTAACACTATATGCATGTTCCAAGCATAGTGTTGGAATGTATGTGCTGAAAACTTTCATGATAATCAGTGTCACACAAGAGTTGAACACTAAAAGTATTATTAACCTTCAAAAGTCTTCATAAATATTTTAGTCTTTACATTTTTATCTGGAAAATTCAAGAGGACATACACAAAGTGACAGAATTAGCATAATATTACACCTTATGCTTATAACAGTCAAGCTCATACCAAATCCTTAAAAAGCTGCATTTCCAGCTGTAATGACATCTGAAACATTTGGGTTTCAAAAAGCAACCCTTACAAGCCAATTACTACAGTAAAGATCCTCTGCAATTTTGGCTGTTGTAAGACCAGATAATTGAACTGCATGCTTTTAGGAACTATTACCTGGGAATTTGAAAAAAAACCACAAAGCTTGATTAGAAACCCTAAAGACTTTGGAACTTGACTATAACCACTAAACAAGCTTTCTGATCATATTGTCAGTTACTGTCTGTATATTTTATTAATACATAATATAATAAAACATGTTTTATTACAAATATGGTGGTGTTAGTAAAACCATTTATCAGAAAAGATATCTGTTCTTATAGAGTGGAAGAACCCATCATCAAACACTGTATTTTACATTACTGCCTGTTGAAAGCCAAATTTTGGCTAAACTAGCTCAAATGCCTAAAAACACAGAAGTAAAACCTATATTCTGCAAATGGTCCAGCACAATACGTGGTTTCTGTCCTCCTCTCAAGTTCTCTCAAGCCATGCTTAAGAACAGAGGTCCAAAGCATTAGTTTTCCAAAGTGTCAATCAGGAATTCTAGACGTACACAGAAGGCTACAGAAGCTGCAACAAAGACAAAGAAGCTATACAGACCTCTGGGAATGGGTGTCTGTCCAGTTCACTAACTTCTCACCTTGAGAACCTCATACTTTTGACAGGATTCAACTGCTTCATTTATGTAGTGAGGTACAAACCAAAGCCAGCTATAACAAACAAGCACTCTTCCCCTATGTCAGTCAATACCTTAAGACAGGTCGCAGTAACAGAATCATAGAATCATCAGATTGTCAGGGCTGGAAGGGACCTTAAAGATCATCTAGTTCCAACCCCATTGCCATGGGCAGCGACACATATCACCAGACCAGGTTGCTCACAGCCCTGTCCAACATGGCCTTGAACACTTCCAGGGATGGGGCAGCCACAGCTTCTCTAGGCAATGTGTGCCAGTGTCTCACCATGATCATAGTAAAAAATGTCTTCCTAATGTTTAATCTGAGTATCAACTCTTTCAGTTTAAAACCATTCTCTCCTGTCCTGTCACTACATGCCCTTGCAAAATTCCCTCTCCAGATTTCACAAAGGTCCCCCCTTTAGGTACTGGAAGACTGCTATAAGGTCTCCCTGGGGTCTTTTCCAGGCTGAACAACCCCAGTTCTCTCAGCCTGTCTTCATAGAAGAGGTGCTCCAGCCCTCTTTGTGTCCTCCTCTGGACTCACTAAAGGAGGTTCACATGCCTCTTATGTTGGGAGTTTTGGAGCTGAACACAGTACTTCAGGTAAGGTCTCATTAGAGTGGAGTGGAGGGGGAGAATCATCTTCCTCAATTTGCTGGTCAGGCTCCTTTTGATGTGACCCAGGACATGGCTGGCTTTCTGGGCTGCAAGCACACACTGGTGGCTCATGTCGAGCTTCTTGTCAACCAACACATTTAAGACCCCTGCAGGGCTGCTCCGAGTCCAGCCTCTGCCCAGCCTGTAGCTGTGCCTGGGATTGCCCTGACCCGGGTGCAGAAATTTGCACTTGGCATTGCTGAATTTCATGAGGTTGTCACTGGCCACCTCTCAAACCTGTCAAGGTGCCTTTGGATGGCATCCCTTCCCCCCAGTGTGCTGACCACATCCCACAGCTTGGAGTCACTGACAAACCTGCTGAGGGTGCACTCAATCCCACCATCCATGTTGCCAACAAAAATATTCATAGAATCATAGAATGGTTTGGGCTGAAAGGGACCTTCAAAGATCATCTAGTCCAACCCCCCTGCAATGAGCAAGGACATCTTGAACTAGATCAAGCTGCACAGCACTGGTTCCAACACCAGGCCCTGAGGAGCATCACTTGTCATGGGCTTCCACTCGGACACTGAGGCATTGACTGCAACTCTCTGAATGTGGCCATATACAAAGTTATGGTAAGTGGATGTTTAATTCAAATAAAACAGGCTTTCAAGAGGGTACAATAGCAAATATTTGAACATCATAGGACAAACTCACTAACACCCACATGCCCACTTGCCAGAATTCATCTTAGTATTTTGCACTGGCTGGATTCAGTCATATCTCAAGTTGATGCAAACTCTTTTTAAAGACATCTCAAGTTAACTCAACTGTGTAGCACTTCACTTGGCTAGGCAGCTGAAAAAACTGTAGCAAGAGTTCACCGAATCAAGATTTTTGTTCCCTCCAGCACCTCTAAATAGGGGAATTAAACAGCACAGAATCCTT